>JAJJLU010000524.1:0-33961 GCA_023807065.1 Isotricha intestinalis | reverse complement strand
ATTTATAATTATGAGAATATTCCTTTAAAAATAATAAAATGTAATGAATATAAATTTGAAATAATTCCTGAAAATTTTAAAAAATTACCATTAAAAATATAATATTTCAAATATATTAAATCTAGAAAAATTTTAATAATTTATTTAGATTCAACTTAAAATTTTTTAAAATATTAATAATAAACAATTAAATTTAAGATTGTATAATATATTGTAAATATAATTAATTTAAAATAATATAATATAATCAAACAAATATAATATTCTTTTTTAATAATTTAATATAATATATTTATAATCAATTTTTAATATAAATAATAAATAAATATCATATAAATTTGATTTATTTGAATAATGTATAAATCTAATATACAGTTTAATAGATTTAAAAGAGAATTTGAACAATGGATAATTTATTTATATTCAGACTTAAATTCAATAACAATAAAAATTAAAAATTTTAAATCAAACGAAATTTATAAATCAACATTTAATCTAGAATATCTTCAAAAATTAAATTTATTAATTTCAAAAGAAAACATTAAAGAAATATTTGATTTTATTTCTAATTTAATTGATGAAGGTAATATCAAAATAAAAGAAAATGATAATATTAAATTTTTACTTTCAGATAAATCAAATATTGAATTAGAATTAAAAAAGGAAGAAAATTTATCTCAAAAAATAAATAAAATAATAAATGAAACAGAAATATTAAAAGAAGAAAATAAATCATTACAAAAAAAATTTGAAACATTTATATTAACTAATGAAGAAAAGATAAAAGAATTAAAAGAAGAAAATATAAATTTAAAAGAAACTATAAAACAAATAATAAAAGAAAATGAAGAATTGAAAAAGAAAATGGAAATTTTAGAAAATGAAAATATTTTAGAAAAAAAAGAGTTGGATTTCCAAAAAGAAGAAATTTACAATTTAAAATTATTAAATGAGAATAAATTAAATGAAATAAATAATAGATTAATAAATTTTAATATAAAGCAAAAATTACAAGTGACAAATTTAAATTTGAAAAAAATAAATTCAATAAATTCTCATAATGAAAGAATAAGGAATGTAACATCTTTTCCTTCAGGAAAAATAATATCAGTTTCAGTAGATAAATCAATTAAAATATATGATAATAATTTAAATATAATTCAAGATATTACAAATGCACATGATGAAGATATAATTGATATTTACGTTAAAGATGAAAATAATTTTGTGACATGTTCAAAAGATAAAAATATAAAAACATGGATTAAAAAATTAAATAAAGGAGTTTTTAAAGATGAAATAATATTTATATTAAGTAATATAATTTATGAAGCTCATAATGATTCAATAACAAAAATAATATATTGTTTAAATGGACAAATAATTTCATGTTCTATAGATAAAAAGATAAAAATTTGGGAAGAAAAAAATTCAGAATATACATGTATAAAAATATTAAATCATTTAAAATGCATTTCTTCAATGTTAATTATTGAAGAAAAAAATATTTTAATTTCTTCTGGAGTTGATGGAACAAATATTTGGAATTTAAATAATTATGATAATATTTATTTTTTTAAAGATATTTCTTGTTATGGAAGAAATGCTTTACAAAAAATTGATTATGATAGAATTATTGTTGGAGGAAATGTAGATGGAATTGTAAAAATTTTTTCTTTGTCTGAACGAAAAGTTGTTAAAGAAATTCAAAATCAATTTTTATGTTGGGGAATTTGTTATATTGAAGATAAAGGTCTTTTATTAATTTGTGGTAAAAGTCTTGACATTAAAATTTATAGAGATGATATTTTTACTTGTATTCTAATTTTTAAAAATGCTCATTCTAATTTTATTAATGGAATTATTCAATTAAAAGATAAATCTATTTTATCTTTCTCTGATGATAAAATAATTAATATATGGTCAATATAATATCTATTTAAGTTTTTTTAATTGATTTATTTAAATAAAGTTAATATCAATTTTAATTTAAATAAGAAAGGTGATAAATAATATAAAAATTAACAGAATTTTAAAATAAAATATTTTTTGATGAATTATAAAATTAATTATTTAATATCTGATCAATCTCCAAATTTAAAAATTCATAAATTAATTCAATGTGTTATGATTTCTTTACTTTTTATATTTATAATTTTACAAAATCAAATTTAAATAGGACTTATTCAAAGTAATTAAAACAATTATTTAATTTTTAACTTTATAGAAATGTTTAAATTTATCATTTTATAATTAAAAATGGTAAAATTTCGATATCCTTGTTTTTCTGAAATAGATATATTTGGAATACCTCCTCTTTTTACAATAAGAGGAAGAGCAACATTTCAATCTCAAATAGGTTCATTTTTAACATTAATATGTATAATAATAATAGGAATATATATATCTTATTTTTTAAATCAAATGATTAATCATAAATCACCTAATTTATATTCTACAGTATTATATGATTCAACACCTCCTGAAATTGAATTAAAAAGAAATAATTTTAGTTTTGTATTTGGATTACAAACAAAAGAATATATAAATTATATTGATGAAAGTATATATAAAGTAAAAGCATTTCAAAGTAAATTATCATATAAAAATAATAGTATTTATAATTATGAGAATATTCCTTTAAAAATAATAAAATGTAATGAATATAAATTTGAAATAATTCCTGAAAATTTTAAAAAATTACCATTAAATAATTTATATTGTATAGATAATGATATAAATTTAAAAGGTGAATATATGAAAGAAGAATGGAATTATATAAGATTAAATTTTATTAAATGTGAAAATTCAACAGAAAATAAATGTAAATCTGAAGAAGAAATAAATGAATTATTAATTGGAGGATATATTAGAATATTTATACCAGATTATAATTTTGATCCAACTAATTATTTAAAACCATATATACCTTATGTTAAAAATTTATATGGTACATTTTCTTTTAAATATTTTGAAGATATATTTTTATATTTTAAATTAGTAGAAGTAATAACTGATTCAGGTTATTTTTTTGAAAATACAAAATCAATTAATTTTGTTTCTTATGATTATATTCAAAATGATATTAATTTAGAAGAATTAAATCATTTTTTATCATTAACTATTAAAGTTTCTACAAAAAGAGAAACTTATAAAAGATCTTATATTAAATTACAAACTATTTGTTCAAATGTTGGAGGTATGTTAAAAATCATTTTATTAATAGGTGAATATTCTCTTTATTTTATCAGAATCACATTATATAAAAATTATATCTTAGAATTTTTTAATTTAGATGAAAGTGAAATCAGATTAAAAAAAATCAGAAAAATGTATAATTTACCGGGAAATAATAAATCAAAGATTCCAAATATTTTTGGTGATTTTAGTATTTTAGATAATAATAACTCATTTAATCTTTTAAATAATAATTCAACATTAAAATTTTGCAATTTAAAAGTAAATCATTTAAAAGAAAAACAAAACCTTAAAAATGTTGGATTTAAAGTAATAGAAGGAAAATATGAAAATAAGAGTATAGATGATTTTTCAATCAATAAAAATAATTCCCTTTTTACTGGGGAAAAAAATAACATTTTAAAAAGTAATAATTATTTAATAGAAGGAGATTTATTAAATAAAAGAACTAAAACATATGGAGCAAAAAAAGTAACTAAAACTTTATTATATAGAGGAGGAGATAGTAATGTAACCAAAAATAAAATTCAGGAACTTAATCAAGTTCATGATAGAGAAAGAAAAAATGAATTTGAAAATTATAAAAAAAAAAAAAAATATGAAATTAAACCTACAAAAAAAAATTCAAGTAAAAGTGCATTAATAGATTTAAGAAGTAAATTTAATAAACAAAATACTTTTAATCTAAATAAAAAAATAACAAAAAATTATAAGAATCCAATTTCATTACCAAAAATACAATTAAGAGTAATTAAAGTTCCTGGTTTTTTTAGTGATTTTGTATGTAAAAAAAATACTTTTAAAACTATTAAACAAGTTCATGAAAATTATAAAGAAATACAGTTCTTATTAGATATTGTTCATTATTTAAAATCACAAAATGAACTAAATATTATTGGTAAACATTTATTTAGTAGTGAACAAAGAAAAGCTTTATCTTACACTTATACTTTTGAAGCTGACTTTGGATTAGAAAGAAAAGGATATGATTATATGATTAAACATAAAAAAAATAAATTTGATGAAAAAGAACACAATGAATCCACTCAAGGTAATATAATAACTACTTTAAAAAAAAGTGAATGTTAAATAAATAAATGTTTTTTAGATATTATATATTTATTTTTCTGTAATTAAGAATACAATTTTTCAGTGAATAAATCTATTTTATTTTCATTATTATTTTTTTATTGAATTAAATTTTAATATAATATTTTTAATCACTTTAAATAAATTTATAATCAGACATTTTTTAATTATGTGTTATTAATAATTTATTAAAATATAATAAAAATTTTAAAAAATTTAATATGAGTCAATTTAAAATAGAAAAAAAAGTCAAAGAATGGATATTCCTAATGTCAAAAGAATCAAATTCCATTGAATTATCTGTTTATAAAAATAACTTTAATATTTACAAATCATCTTTTAATTTTGATTATTTGAAATCTTTGACAATATTTGTTAAGAGAAGTTCAATAAATGAAATATTTAATATACTTTTAATTTTAATTTTAGAAGAAAAATTTGTAATAAAAGAAAAACTACAATATGTAAATTTAATATTAACTTTAGAAAAACATAACTCAATCTTAATTTTAAATAAAATTGAAATATTTTCAAAAGAATATATTGAATTTTTAATAAATAAAATAGAGATACTTCAACAAAAAAATGATAATTTAGAGAAAAAATTAGAAAATTTAACAAAAGAAAATAAAAATTTAGAAAAAAAAATGGAATTTATAGAAAAAAAACAAAAACAAAATTCATTAGAAATTAAAAAATTTAAAGAATTAGATAATAGAAAAACTCAATTAAAAAGATGTAATTTAAAATTAATAAATAATATATATTCACATAATGATTGGATAAGAGCATTATCTATTTTTCCTTCAGGAAACTTAATTTCATCATCAAATGATTTATCAATAAAAATATATGATAATATTAATTATCGAATAATTCAATCAATTGAAAATGCACATGAAGAAGATATTATTGATATAAATATTTTAGATGAAAATAATTTTATTTCATGTTCAAATGATAAAAGTATAAAGGTTTGGATTAAAAAAAAAATAAATAATATATTTCAATTTACATTATATAAACATATTATTCACGCACATGAAGAACAAGTAAATAAAGTAATATATTATCAATTTGGAAAAATAATTTCTTGTGGTATTGACAATAAAATAAAAATTTGGGAAGAATATAATAATGAATATCAATTGTTAATAACATTAAATTGTATAGATGTAGTTTATTCAATATTATTATTAGAAGATAAAAATATTTTAATATCTTCTGGAATTAATGGAATCTATTTTTGGAATTTTAATAATTTTGAAAAAATATTTTATTTAAAAGAAATTTGGTGTGCAAGAAATTCTTTAAAAAGAATTGATGATGATAAAATTATTGTTGGTTCTGGAGAAGATGGTAAAATGAAAATTTTTTCAATTTCAAAAAAAGAAATTATTCATATTATTTATGTTAATTTTATTTGTTGGGGAATTTGTATTATTAAGAATAAAGGTGTTTTTTTGGCTTCTGGTTTTGATAATAATATTTCTGTTTTTAGAAGTGATAATTATGAATGTATTCAAAGAATTAATAATGCACATAGTGATTCAATTACAGGAATAATTGAATTAAAAGATCAAAGTATTGCATCTTTTGGACGTGATGGTATTATTAAAATATGGTCATTTTAATTTTTTTAGTTTTTTTCCCAACAATTTCTAATATCATTTTCCCAATTTTATATTTTATTAAAATTATTTATTTATTTGTTATTGGGAATTTTGTTAAGATTCCTTTTTGAATAAGTATATTAATTCTGAAATTAAATTTATTTTTATTTTTAGATAAGTATATTATTAATTTTTTTATTATTTTTTTTTTCAACCGTTCTTTAAGATTTCCAAATATTTAAATAATTAAAAAATTAATAGTTGAAAAAAGGATTTAATTTAATTTTATAATTTATGAATTATACTCTCAAATAAAAAGTTAAAGTTTAGTTAATTTCACAATAATGTTATTTAATTTAAAATTGAATTAAGAGTAATTAAGGTAATTTTAAAAATTAATATTAAAATATTCAAAAATTCATAGAATAAATATTTACTATATTTTTATTGTAAAACATCGATCATATCATCATTAATAAGATTTTCTTCTTTTTCATCTTTTAAACTATCTCTCATCGATATAGATTTAATTTGTTTTAATAAATAATTTTTTTGTATTTTCATTTTGATGAATAAAAAAGTCATAACTATAATTATAAGAATAATAAAGATTATTAGAATAATGGCAAGTATTTTATTTATATCATTTCCATTATCTAAAGATTGATTTTTATTTTCTTCTTTTTTTTTTTCATCACCTTTAAAAGGATTATTATTAAATAAATATGAATTATATTGTAAAGATAAAGAAGAATTTCTATTTATCGTATTAATATCTGTGAAATTATTTGATAATTCTTCTTCTTTTGATAATTCTATCGTAAGAAAAAGGAATAAAAAAATTATTTTGATATTCATTTTTAAATATGATTTTTTTATAAAATATTTATTTAAAATATTTTTATTTTACATATTGTTTTATAATAAATATAAATGAACCTTAATCCAATAAATCATGCATTTATAGAATATTTAAAAGAATTTGTAAGACATTTTTTATAAATTAATTAGGGATTATTAATCGATGATTCTAAAATTTTTGAGAAAGATATTTCAAATGAAAATTTGGTGAAAATTTTACATCAATATTTATATTCTTTGAAGCAAAATTTAAAGATGAAAGAAATGAGTAATAGTCTTTTTGAAAAATATATTGATTATGATGATAAAAAAGTTATTAGGATTATAAGAAAAATTTTAATAATTTATTCAAGATCATATAAGAAATTATTATTAAGATTTTTGTATAAATGGAGAAAAAATTTATTTGAAAATCCTATTAATGATAATAATAGTAATTCACAAATTGAACAACAAATTTCTTTCAGTATATTTGAAAATATACCATTAAAAAGAAAGATAATGTATCAGAAAAAAATTCCTTATATTCCAAGAAAAAATAAAATATCATTAACAAAAAAAAAAATATTAGTTAATAATAAAACTTCAAAAAGAATAAATCATAGTGCTAATGTGGAAAGACATAAAACTCCTACAATTTCAAAAAAAGAACAAGAAAAATTGTTTAATTCTTTATATAATGATAATGAAAAAAGAAAAGAAAAAATAAAAAAATTAAGTAAAGAAAAAGAAGAAAAACTTAATTTAATTTATACTTTTACTCCAAATATTATTCGTGATAAAATAAAAGCAAATTATTTAAAAAAAATAAAACAAAAGAATAGTATAAATAATATTAAAGAGAAAAATAATAATTTTATTAATAGATTAAATAATTATGAAAAACTTAAAAGTGAAAAATTAAATAAAATTAAAAAAGAAATTGAAAAATCAATTCCTCATCCAAAAATCATTAAATTAAATCCAAAACAGTTAAAATTAATATCTGAATCACAAAAATATTTAAAAGAAAAAAATAAAAGACTTGAAAAATTAAAAGAAAATATTTTAAATGAACAAGGAATAACTTTTAAACCAAAATTAAATAATGAAATAAATTCTAAAGTAGAATTAGATATAATAGAAAGAAATGAAAATTTTTTACAAATAAAAGAAATTAAATTAAATACAATTCAAGAAGATTTAGAATGTACTTTTACTCCAAAAATTAATGAAAAATCAACAATTAATCAAAGTTATATTAATTCAGAAGTTAGTGAAAGATTATATGATTATAAAAATATATATGAAAAAAATTTAGAAGATAAAAAATTAAAATATGAGGAAAATTATTCTTTTAAACCTGAATTATCTAAAAATACAAATGAAATTTTAGAAAATAAACAAAAACTTATTAAAGATAAATTAAATTATTTTCAAAATATTATTAAAGAAAATAATAAAGAAAATGATAATCAAAAATTATTATCAAATAATATTAACGAAAAAAGATTATTTGAATTAGAAGAATCAGTAAAAAAAATTAATGAATTATCTGATGAAAATATTATTTCAATGCAACCTTCATCTGATATAAACAATAATATTTCACCTATATTAAATAATGAGAAAAATGAATCTGAACTTAAAAAAAAAACAGAAAATAATTTAGATAATAATAATATAATTTTGAATGAGAATAATTCTGAAGAAAAAATATTTGATTTACCTCAAAATAATACTTCCCTTGAAGATGGATTTGAAATGAAATATGATAAAAAAATAATTGATGAAACAAATAAAGTTGAAAAATTGTTATTTGATAAAAAACATATTTTAAATGGAATGAATAATGAAGAAAAAGAAAAACAAACTTTATATACAACATCAAATAAAACAAAATCAATAGTAAATTTAAATTATTATGAAAATCTTATCTCTTAACAGTTTTTTTAATAATAAATTTTTTAAACATTTATTTATATCTAATATTTTTTTATTAATCATATTATAATTAATTCATATAATAAATTATTAAATAGAAATGATATTTTATTATTAGAACAATTTTTTGAATTCTTTCTAATTTCCAAAAATTAAGATTTTTTTAAATAAAAAACAATATTTTAAATTAAAATTTTCATCTTTGATATTATTTTTTTTAGGGAAAAGATCTTGAGTTCTATAATTTCCTTTAACTTCAAAATTTGAATTATTTACATTAGTAAATCCAGAAAGAAGAATTAATATTTAATAGAGTATTACAAGAATCAACAAATGATTTATGTGTTTATTATGAAGAATTAAAAGTACAATAACTCTATTTTTGAAATTATCTTTATAAGATTTATTTTTATTCCAAATATTATCTTATATAAATAATTTCTATAATTAAAATTATCATTATTATTGTGATGTGGGTTATTTGAAATATATTATTATATTTTTTGGAATTATTATTATAATTATTATTTGGATTTACATCTCCTATAGATAAAATAATTCATTTTTTAATATATAATGGAATTACCATCCATTATTTTTTCTCATCTAGTGAAGGAACATCTACTCCTCTTGGAAAATATACTCTACTACTTAATTCATTTATTGGTTATAAAGATCTTTGAATTCTATCTAAGATTTGTGATAGGAGAGCAGGACAAGTAGAACTTTGAGGGTATTTCCTGTTTTGAGAATTGGGTCACCTACTGAGAACACTTGTGTCCTCGTAAAATTTAATTGAAGCAATGTTTCTTTTTCTAGTTTTATTATTTCTCCTTCTAATTAGGATAACTTATTTTTATCAGTTCTTACATTTTCTCTCCTGCCAAGTTTTCTGTTACTTCTAATGGACCTAATATTTTTATTATTTTTCCAAATAAAGATTCCTTTTATTTGTCTTCGAAACAATACTCATTTTTTTATATTTTTTTTAAATTTTAATTTGGATGTGATTCAACTAAGGTTCAAACAAATTTGATTAATCGTTTTTTCTCAAGTTATTTATAAATATAAATTATAAAAATGTACTTTAGTTCCATAAATTTATTTAAATAGTTTTTAAAAAAATTTTTTATTTTATTCATAAATGTCATAAGATAAGATTGAATAGAATATAACAGAACTAATTTTAAATTTATAATTAATAAAATAATTAAATTAAATAGGAGACCCCGGCCCGACCCATAACCAAAAACTGCAATTTTTCTTTTCTGAAATTCTTTTTAAAACTTACATTATTTAAGAGGAAAGGAAGATTCATAAAATCCTATTTCATATAATTATTATATCATTCTCCTTTTGACCCCAATTTTCATTTTGAAATTTATTTATTCTTAGATTGAGAAAATGAAATGTAAGTTTTATATAAAATAATTAAATATTTTTCATTTAAATACTTCAATTTAATAAACTTTTTTCTCATTTATTTCTATTTTTTTTTTAAATTAAAAAATTTCAAAATTATCAAATCTATTTCATATTTTTTAAATTTCTCTATCTATTAAAAAAAATAAATTAAAATGATATTATTTTCCATAAATTAATGGGGTTTCTTAATGATCAAATAGCAAATTTAACAGTAATATGCAATTATCTAAAATCAGACTTAATTAAAAAGCAAAGAGCATTTAAAATAGGATTAATTTCAATATTTTTAGTAGTATTTTTCTTAACAATGATAGAAAATGTTATATCATTATCTCCATTAATTTTTTTTAGATTAGTAGAAGAAACGGTAAGTGAAGCAGATATGATTTTCATTCCTAAAATTTCTTCAGGATACGTTCAATCATCAAATAATAGATTTAATAGATTTATAATTAATAAACAAAATAATACATATGAACAATTTAATTTCCGTATGTTAGATTTTGATTTTATTAGAGAAAAATTACAAAATATTTCTTTTTTAAAAGGAGTTACTCCAAGATGGATGTTTATGGGAAATTCAACTTCTTATAAAAATAATACTGGAAATTGGGCTTTATCTAATTTAATTTTATTGGATAGTGATTTAGAAAATAAAATTGGAATGGGAAGAGAAAATATAGTTAAAAAATTATATTTAAATGAATGTTATGTTAGTAAATCATTATATAAGAGTTTAAAATTAGATGAAAAAAATACTAAAGTTAATTTAGTGATTAAATTTTCAAGTTTATTAAAAGCTTTGAGACAAGTTAATATTGGTCAAGCTTTTTATTATGCTTTTGGTCGGAGAAATGATAATGAAGATGAAGAAAAAGTTGAAGAAGATATTAATGAACCTACTATTGATGATGAAGTTGAAGATGAATATTCTGATATGGGAACTTATGTTAGAAAAATAATTTTATCTGCACTTGAAAAATTTGGTATTAGTGAAAGTATTAATATTAAAAAAAGTGATATTAAGAATTTTATATCTAATTATTTAAAAATTAATACAAGTGAAATTAATATTACTGAATTAAAAGATTTTTCAATTAAAAAAGAATATTTAGATAATCCTTTAATTCAATCAATCCCATATTTTAAAAATATTACAGATCAAATATTTAGTGAAGAGCCAAATTTAATCAATTCAATATTAAAATATGATAAAGAAAAAGGAATAGTAAAAATAAATGAAAAAATAATAGATATATTAAATGAATTTGATTCAGATGATGATGATCAAGAAATAGAAATTCCTTTAAATATAACAAATTTTTTAGAAAAATTTAATGATACTGAATTAGATAATATAGCAACAATTGAATTAGATTTAAATGTTGTTGATATTGTTAAAAAAGATGGAAAATGGCCAAGTGCAAGTGGAAACGTTATTGCTCTTGATAGTAATTATTTTAATTCATATTTATTATCTAATTTATTAAGAGGATTTGATATTATTGCTGAAAAAATTAATAATGATATGATTTCTAGATACTTAAAACAAACTATTGTTTCTGCTGTTAAAAATTTCAATATTAATAAATATGCTTTGACTGTTAATGCAATTTTAAAAGAAAAATATGAAGTTTATAAATTAAGTCCTCAACAAATGAGATATAAATTAACTGAACAAACAAAAGAAATTTTAGAAACTTTAGGAAATGATTTTCCAGTTTCAATTAATATTCCAATTGTAAATTCAATGGTAAATGTAGAAATGGGAATGGTATTTTTAGAAAATATCTTTATGATAATAATGGGATTTTTATGGATGTTAAGTGTAATATTAGTATATACTTTAATGTTAGGAAATGTAGATGAAAGAACTTATGAATTTGGAATGCTTAGGTCATTAGGATTTAAAAAAAGAAATTTAATAATAATGATATTACTTCAAGGATTAATTTTTGCAATTCCAGGATTAATTTTTGGTTTAGTTACTGCATATATTTGTAATAATTATATAGGATTTTTGTTAAATTGGCATGCTTCAATAGTTATACCATATTTTTTAAATACAAATACCATTCTTTTTGGAGTTTCAATTGGAATTTCTATTCCTTTAATTTCTTCATATTTTCCAATTAAAAAATGTCTAGA
This sequence comes from Isotricha intestinalis, assembly GCA_023807065.1. Classification (NCBI taxonomy): domain Eukaryota; phylum Ciliophora; class Litostomatea; order Vestibuliferida; family Isotrichidae; genus Isotricha; species Isotricha intestinalis. Next base: position 21,704 of record JAJJLU010000524.1, on the reverse strand, counting down.
TTCTAATTTAAAAGAAACTTTAACTTTATTTAACAAATCAACTGGAGATTTAGTTGTTTCTATGATTAAATTAGAAAATTTAGGTATTTCTCCTTCTGCTTTAACTTCTTCTCTTGTTTTATTAATTATTGGTTTTTCTACTTATTATTTAGCTCCTTTAAGTTATATATTATTAAAACCTGGACTTTTTATTTTAATTATGATGTTAATTTTATTAACTATGCTTTTAGGAATGATTATTTTAGTTCAACTTTTAGTTCCTTCTTTAGAAAAATTAATTTTAGAAGTAATTATGATATTTGCTTATAAAGATAGAAATATTAAAATGATTGTACTGAAAAATTTGGAAGGTCATCAAAAAAGAAATAAAAAAGTTTCTTTAATGTTTATGATAGCTTTAGGATTTATAATATTTGCTGGATGCACTTTAAATTTAATTGTAGCATTTATTCAAACTTTGTCAAAAAGTACATTAGGAGGAGATATTGCAGTTTTATATACAAATACAAAAGAAGATATTTCTCTCAATGAAAAAATAGTTGATTCATTTTTAAAAAAAGTAATAAATGATAATGATAATCCAATTCAAAATTATTCATTATATTCATTTCCATTAAGTACTATTATAGGATACAAATCAAGTACTTCTGCAATTAATGGAAATCCAAAAATAACAAGAGACTTATATGCAATTGATGAAAGTTATGTTGCTTCAGGTTATAGTGATTTATATCAAGTAACTGAATTTGATGATAAGTTAAATTATTCTATGATAGAAGGAAAACCAGATTTAATATCAATGTTATATAAAAATCCAAATATAGGAAAAATATTAAATAATAAAAATGATGAAATAAATTTTCCATCAGACCCAAATTATGAAAAATATAAATTGAAAGATTTTCAATTTAATGTGATTGCTTCTGATGGATTAAAATATTTAATGGCAATTGATGTAAATAATCCAGCAAAAATAATAATAAATGGAAGATATAAACAAAATATTCCAGCAAGAATTGTGGGTTTATCATCTAAATTACCAGGATCACCATCTTATTCTTCATATATTGCTTTATCAAGAAATGCTCCTTTTTATACTTCATTTACTCAATTTAAAGAATTTATTCAAAGAGAAATTAAATTGAATCCAAAATTAAAAAAAAGATTAGATAATAGTAAATCAATAAAAAAGACTTTAGATGGTATTAGAAAACAAGGTTTATATATAAAATTTAAAAAAAATGCAAAACAAGCAGATAAAGAAAGAGTATATTATGAATTAAAAAATTTATTAGCTGATGATGCAGCAGGAACATCATTCTTAGATGAAATAATCCAATCATCAGAAGAAATAAAAGATATAATGGAAATAATATTTTTAATTTTAGGTATTATAGCTTTAATATTATCTTTCTTTTTAATTTGGACTTCATTTTATTCAAATATTAAAGATAATATATGTGAATATGGAATTATAAGAAGTATAGGTGTTAATGTTAAACAAAGTACAAGAATTTATATGTATGAAGCAGCTTGTATTATTTGTTCTAGTGTTGTTACTGGAACTTTTATTGGAGTTGTTATTTCTGTTACTTTAATTTTACAATTTGATATGTTTGCTGAATTACCTTTTGTTTTTAATTTCCCTTATAAATTATATTTCTCTTTAGTTAGTTTTGGAGTTTTTATTGGAATGCTTGGAAGTTATTATCCTACTTATGAAGTTAATCATATGAGTTTAATTAAAATTATGAAAGGATATACTGAGTAATTTCTTTTTTGATAAGATTTTAAAAATAGAAAATTATTTATTTTTTTTATATTTTTGAAAATTTTTTCTTTAATAAACATTTTTTAATTGTTTTTAAACATATAGAATAATTTTATTTTTAGTATAAACACAATAATTCTATTCATAATGATAATATTTCTTCAATTATGAATAATGACACATTTATCTAATTCAACTTTATTATCATTTGTTCCTTTTTCTGCAAATTTATAATCTTTATATACTTATTTTACTCAGCAAAATGATGTTAATTTATAATTGTATTTTTTTTAATTTAAAATTCTTTTACGTTGAAGAATTTTAAAAAAAATTGAAATTAACATAAAAAATGAGATATATTTTTTATATTTAAAATTTTAGTTAACTTTTATTTAGAATATAAAATATCATAATGCCCTGGTCTGAAAAGAACATTAAATAATATATCTTTATTACTATCTTCAGGAAATCTCATAGTATCAACAGATTTAGGAGTTAAAGTTTCAATATTAACACAAACATCAAAAGCATTTACTATTGCCATAATTTGAATTTGATCACATTCATTATCAATTGCTTCAACTTCTCTTTGAATCCAATTATCAAAAGCTTCATCAAAAATGAAACTTTCATATAAAATTCTATTTTCTTTTAAATAAGCTGCAATATATAATCTAACAAAAACAATTAAATAATTTCCTTTTTCTTTATCTGTAAATAATTTATCTATAAATTGAATACTATTATCAAAATCGATTTGATAAGCTGAATTTAATTCATTAATAAATACATTATAAAAGTCTTCAATTACAATCCAATCATATCCATTTCTTCCTGTTAAATCTTTTGTTCCTTCTATTATTTTTTTTATATTATTATATAATTTTTCATTTTTTGAAATTGAAATTTCTTCAAATAATCTAAATAAAAAAGCTCTATAAAAACAATTTCCATCTCTTCTTATTAATCTTATATTTTCATATTTATTTACTATTGTCTTAATTGATTCTGAATATTCTGAATATTCAAATTCTTGTAATAATTCTGTTGTAGGTTTTAATTCACTTACTAATGGAGTTGTTTCTTCTATTTCTTTTCTAATTTCATTTTCATATTTTATTATTTCTTCATATCTTGGTCTTCCATTTTCATCATAATATTCTGAATTTTTGTTTTTATTATTATTTTCATCGTTTTCCTTTTTATTTTCCATTTTCTTTTATTTTTTACTATTTTTATTGGAGATTATAAAAGAATATAATAAAAATAATTATTTTTAATTAATATATTAATATATATTATTTTTCAAAAATCAATGTATAAACTCATTAATTGAATGATATACTAATCAACACAATAATAAATATTATATTACTGAATGAAAATATTTAACATTATTATTCAGAAAATACATTTAACCATTAAATAAATTAATAAATAAAAAAGAAATACAAATTTTTAATATTTTCATTTTGTTTTAGAAAATTAAAATTTTCAAAATAATTAATTCAAATTAAACACACATTTAATATCAATGGGAATTGAATCTTGTGAAATTAAATCAACTATTATACTATCATAAGTTCTTAATGTTTTATTTCCAATTCCCCCATTTTCTGTTTTATAATCTATAAATAATTCATTATCATTTTTTTCAAACCTAATATTAATAATATTTTCATTATCTTCTTTTTTCCATTCTAACTCTAAATTAATTTCAGGAACAAACAAAGCAACAGTAATTTCATTAACATTAATTCTTTTATTAGATTTACCATTAATATCCATTATTAAAGCTTCATATTTTTTATGTGGAATATTTCTTAAATAAATACATTGAAATATTCTTTGACTTTTTTGAGAAATTTGTTTACTATTATTATAAACATCATTAAAATGTTCCATTAAAGGAGAATATTCATCAAATTTTTTAAAATCTTCCTTTTGAATTTCTCCTGTTTTCATTTTTAATATTTCTTTTATTTGTTTATGAACAATAATGTCTGGATATCTTCTTATTGGAGATGTAAAATGAGTATATAATTCAAAATTTAAAGCACAATGTTTTAATTCATCAAAATCAAAATATTTTGCTATAACATATTCTGCTCTTAACATAAATGTTTTTAATTTATGTTGTATACATAGAAATTTATTGATATTATTTTTTTGTAGATCTAATAATAATTTATTTAATTCTTGAGGTTCTTCATAATCAACATTAATTTTATTTGAAATTAAATATCTTTGAATTTCATTAAATTTATTATCATTTAAATAAGGATCCCTTCTTATTAAAGCATATTGTTTCATATTATCATATAAAAATTCTGCACATAATTTATTAGCAATTAACATTAATTCTTCTACTAAACTATGTGAATCTTTTTTTTCTTCAATTTTAAATCCAATTGGTGATTTAGTTTTTTCATCTAAATCAAAACGAATATTGTCATTTTTAATCATTAATGAACCACTTTCAAATCTTTGTTTTCTAACTAATTTAGTTAATTGATATAATAAATGAATACTCTTAACCATTTCATTAAAAATATCTTCAGTTAAAGGTTTTGTACCATCATTTTCATTTAAATTTTCATATTTAATATCTTTACCTTCAATAATATCTTGAACTAAATCATAATTCCATTTTGCTTTGGAATTTATAACACTTAAATCAAATTTAGGTTTAAAATTTAAATCAAGAGCTCCAGTTTTATAATTAATTCTAAATATACAAGAAATTGCAAGAGAATCTTTATTAGGCATTAAACTACAAATATTTTCAGAAATTATTTTAGGTAACATTGGTATATTTAATTGAACTAAATATATTGTAGCTCCTCTAAAAATAGCTTGTTTATCTAATAAAGAATTTGGATCTATATATGATGAAGGATCTGCAATATGAACTCCAACTTCTAATATTCCTTCTTCTTCATTTATTAATTTAACTGATATTGCATCATCTAAATCTTTACTTGTATATGGATCAATTGTAAATATAATATCATTTCGTAAATCTAATCTGTTTGAATTTTTAATATATTTATCGTTAATTTTTATACTTTCAATTTTTTTATTTAATTCTTCAATTATTTCTTTTGAAAAATTTTCATTGTATTCAATACCATATTGCCTTAATAAAACCTTACTTTCTACATCTATATTTCCACATGTTCCTATTTCATTTTGAATTATTCCTTTTGGACACTTTGAATTTGAGTTCCAACCTATTATTTTTACTAAGAAATATTTATTCTTATATATTAATTCTCCATTTTTATTTACTTCATTTCTTTTTCTATTTTTGATTTGAATTCTTGGTATTGCTTCATCTATTGGAACTGCAAATAATTGATTTTGAAAAATTTCAATTTTGGCTATTTGTTCTTTTTCTTTATTTGGGCTTTGTAATATTTTAACAATTCTTCCTTCTGGTCTTAAATCATATACTTGGTTAATATATTTTAATCTTTCTTCTTTTGTGTCAAATTTCTCTTTATAATTACTATATAAACTATGATTATTATTAATTAATTTATTTGGATTATCCTCATTTTCAATATCAGTCAAATCTTCTTTAGAATTAATAATTGGAATTTGTTCTTCATTAACATATGAAATTTTTCTTATTTTATTAACAAGAGGTTTCCATTCTTCAATTGGTAATAATTCTACTATAACTTCATCTAAATGTAAACATTGATTTAAATTTTTACTTCCTCTAATTAAAATATCATTTTCTAACCCTTTAACTGTTATATAACCATGAGTATGACATTTATTCATTCTTATTGTACCATTTAAATATTTCCCTGTTTTTAAATTTTCATCAATTGTTTCTTGAGAAGGTTCATTAAAATTTCTATAATTTTCATTATTAATCATATTATTTATATTATTAGTATTTATTAGTTTACTATTAATATTCATTGGACTTAAATTATATGTTGGAAAATTATAATTAAATTGTTGATTTATAGTTTTTGGAGGAGATAATTTTAATATTGGAGCATAAGGTTTATTAAAAGATTCATTTGGATATAAATTTAAAATATTTTGAATATTTTGAGAATTGTTTACATCTTTTGGATTTATATTTTCATTCTCTTGTTTATTAATGTTATTTATTGTATTTAAATTATTTGTATTATTTATTGACATATTATTAAAATTTGGATTATTGAGATTATTCATTTTTGAAAATTCCATGTAAATATGTTGTAAATGTTGTATTAATTGTAAATATTGAGGAATGTTTTGGTTTGTATTATTATTATTATTATTTTTTAGTGCTTTATACATTAATATTAAATTATTAAAGTTCTGATTGATTTGATTAATTTGATTCATTAATAAATTATTATTAATATTCATTTGATTATTTTGAACATTATTCTGAATATTCATATTATTTATCATCATTTTTTTCATTAATTGTATTTGAATATTATTCATATTTGAATTTGAAGGATTTGGAACATTCATTCTATACATTAAAGGATTAACTTGATTCTGATTTTTAATAATATTCATATTCCACATTTGATTGTTATTTAAATTAGATGATATTACTTTATTACTTAAATTTTGATTGTTTTCATTTTGTTCTCCTTCAGAGTCTTTCATTTTAGAATTTTGTTTTAAAAATTTTAAATTTAAATTGAGAAAAGGAAAATAATTTGAAAAATCAGAACATTTATCATATGCATGAATAAAAAATAATTGATTGTGATTTTTACCTTTTAAATAAGAATTAATTTTAAGATGTTCTTCCATTTTCTTTTTTTTAATTCCATTATAATTAAAATTTTGATTTCTATTTAATTCAATTGAATTTTTTTTTATTCCTTGATAATTATTTCTATAATTTAATAAAGAATTTATTCTATATGAATTTTTTAAATTTTGACTTCCAAAATGAGTACCATAATTATTTGAATGATGATTATAAGAATTTGTGTATCTGTTATCGAAATGATTGGAATTTTTAATTACATATTTTTTTCTTAATTTTTCATTATAAATTATATTATTTCCTTGATTCTTATTTGATTGATAAGTATTAATATTTTTTTGAATAGTTTCTATTGGTTCTATTTTATGCTCTATATTTTCTACTGATGAGGAAATATGATTTGTATTTTCTATAGATTTATTAATATAAGATGTTTCTGAAATTTCGATCATCTCTCTTTTTCTAATCTAAATTTTTTTATTTTATTATTTTTTATATATTTTTGGCAATTTATTGAAAAAAAAATAAATTTATATTAATATAATTTAAAATATAATTAATTCATGAACACTTTATCAATTTTTAAAGAGAATTTTTCAGAAAAGAGAAGTTTATATAAAAAATTTATCACCAAATCAAATAGATTTTTTCATAAATCACAAATAGTAACTACAATAAACTCTGACAAAACTTTTGAAACTTTATCATCACTTACTAAAAGTTCTTTTTCTAAGAAAAATAATTTAAAATCTTATAAATTATTATTTAAACCTAATTTAACATTAAAAGATAGTGAAGCATTATCAAGTATATATACATCAAAAAATTATGAAGATAACGAAAAAGAGATTTCCATAAAATATAATTTAAATACTGATTTATCATTAATAGAAAAAGATGAAATTAGAAAAATTTTTAAAATAAAAAATAATAACCAAAATAAAAGTATAAACACAACTTCCCATCAAACAAAATATGGAAATGAATATTTAGACCCATTTAATTCAAAACAAGTTTTAAATTTAAACAATGATATATATCAAAAAGTAAATACAATAAGATTAGGTGTTCAATACGAAGAATTTCAAAAAAAAATAAATGAATTATCTAAAAGAAAACATTTAATAAATTTAATGCCAAAAATAAGAATATCTAGATTAACAAATTCAGTAACAAAGATTACTAAACAATTATCAAAACCATTAAGTGGAATAGCAAATAATAATAAATATATAACAGAAAAAAATGTTGATTTAATTAAAAAAAAATTACCTCCAATAAAATATCAAATTCAACCTTTTAATAAATTAAAAAATGATATAGTAATATTTCCAAGTAATATTTTTACTCAATATCATCCTTCTTCAAGAGGTCAATTTGCACTTTGTACAACAGAAAATGGAACAATATATGTTTTTGGAGGATTACAAAGCAAATCTTTTTCTGAAATGTGGGTATGTCAAATTAGGAAAAAATCATTTGTAAATAAAAAAACAAATTTAGAACAAGAAAATGAATTTTTAACATGGGAAAAAATAGGGAAAGCAAAAGAAGATGAATGTCCTTTACCAAGATATGGTCATTCAATGACATATTATAGAGATTATTTATATATTTTTGGAGGTAATGTTATAGGTGGTTCATTAATAAGAAATAGAGAAGAAAATATTACAATTTATGATATAAAAAAAGAAATATATTATTATCCTAAATGTCATAATTATAAAATTGTACAATGGAGAAGAAATCATATAGGAATAGGAATAGGAAATAATATTTTAATTCATGGAGGAATAAATGATGAAGGAGAATTTTTAGATGATTTATTGTTATTCGAATGTTTAAAATTTAAATGGATAAAATTAAGTTATAAAAGTTTAATAAAAATACCAAAAATTGCTTTTCATACTGGAGTTTTGGTAATAAAAAATCAAGATATAATATTTCATAATGATTTAAATATATATAAATTCCCTGAAGGTTCAATTTCTAAAAATAAAAGAAATAAAATTAAAATAGAAGGAATTTATATTTTTGGAGGAATTGAAAAAGAAGGTAATTTTCATTCAAATTTATGGTTAATTAGAATTGGAGTTAAACCAGTAGATATAATAAATGTTCCTTCAAAAGGAAAACAACCTCCTCCAAGAATATTATGTGGAATGACTTTCTTTTCTCCTTTAAATATTTTAGTTGTTTACGGCGGTAGAAATCAATTTATAAGTGAAACACAAATATTAAATGATATTTGGATATTTGATTTAGAAAGTTTTACTTGGATTATTCCTGTTTATGATATTGGAAGTTTTTATCCTATTTGCGAACATTGTATGTTTACTTCTGGAGAAAGGATAATTTTTCTTGGAGGTTCTGGTAATAATGGTTTAGAAAAATTTGATTTAAATACTATAGAATTTGAATTATTTACTGAAAAACCTATTTTTGATAATAAAAATGTCGAAAATTTATTGAACTGAGATTTAATCTTTTGTTTAAATTTTAATATAAATTTTATAAATTTTCAGGTATTATTTTTCAAATAATATAAATATTTTTAATTAATTATTTATTATTTTTATACATTTAATATATTTATTTTATATATATATTAAAAGATACTCTAAATTTAGATTAACAAAAAATTTAATCTATTTATAAATCATATATTGTTAAAGCTTTGTTATGACTCTTTAAAATCATATATTTATTAATACCTGGTTTAAACGATTTACTATGATTATGATAGATAAATGAATTTTTATTTAAAAATAAATCTCTCTCTTTTCTATAAGATAAACAAGGCAATTGTTTTTCTTCTTTATTTTCAGTTGTTTCTTTTTTTTCATCTCTGATTAAAGTAATTTCTTTTGAAATTGAATCCTTAAATTCAGAATCTCCATTTAAATTACAAGTTCTCCCTTGATAAATTGTAGGAAAAAACTGTTTCCTAAAAGAATTTTCATTAAACTCTTTTTTTCTTAAAAATTTATAAATTTGTCTTCCTCCTTTTAAATAATGATTTTTATCTTTTATTTTTTCACTAACATTTATATTAATATTTTTTCTATATTCATTGTACATTTGAAAATTTTTATTCTTAACATTAAATGTGACTTTACTTTCTTGATGATGAATATTTAATTTTTGATTATATTTTTCAATAACACTCTCAGGAATAAATTGATTAATTGATTCATTAATAGAAATTCTTTTTTTTTTATCTTTAACTAACATAGCTTTAATTAAACTTTTTAAATTTTGACTGTAAATATTTGATAAAGGATTTTCTTCATCATACATAATTTTATTTCCTAATTTTTCTAAATTTTCATCATGAAAAGGAGGATTTAAATTGGCTAATTCGTAAAGGGAACATCCCAAAGACCAAATATCAATTTTAAAATCATAATTATCTTTTTTAATGATTTCAGGAGGTAAATATAATGGAGTTCCAACATGATTTAAATCTAACAATTCTGATTCATTTTCTATAATTTTACTCATTCCAAAATCACCAATTTTAATTATTTTATCTTTTGTCATGAATATGTTTAATAATTTAATATCTCTATGTATAATATTTTTTGAATGTAAATATTTCAAGGATAATAAACATTGATATGTTATATCCCATAAAAAAGATTCTTTAAGGAATAATTTTCTCTTTTTAAATGTTTGTAAAAGAGAAAATAAATCTCCATATTCACAGTATTCCATAATAATATATAAATATATACTTTCACAAAAATAAGAATAATATTTTACAATATGTTTTGAAATTGAATTCGGGTTTTCTTTTTGAAAAAAATTTAATATTATTTTAACTTCATTATTGTCTTCAATTTGCTCATTTTCCTTTAATTGTATTTTTTTCATACAATAAATTTTATCATCAATTAAGCTTTTAACCTTATAAACAACAGAAAAGGCTCCTTTTCCTAATATTGAAATAATATGATAATTGTTTTTCATAATTTACTTAATTTTTAAATAAAAATTAAAAATAACTAAAATAAGTATATATCTAATATAAAACAAATATAAATGATAAATCATAATAATATATTGAAAAAATAAGAAAAAAAGTTAATAAACAAAAAAAAAAAAATAGAAGAAGAAATAATAAAAAAAAGAAATATGGAATATAATAAAAAAACATAATAATGGAAGAGAGAGAAAAAATAAGATAAAAAAAAGTAAAAGGGTAAGGGTAAAAGAATAATAAAGAAAAAGAAAAAATAAATTGAAAAAGGAAGTGAAATATTTGGGGGCTTTTTTTTAAAAATAAGATTTTTTATTAGCATCTATATTAACATTTTACTCTTTATATTAAGATTTTTACCCTTGAATATATCTTTACTGTTTACTTAATGATCTCCTCATTCACCACAATCTTAATTAAATGCTTAAATGAAAATTGAAAAATGGAGTGAATAATAAAAAGAATAGCGAATTAATAGGATAAGATAATAAATGAATAGAAGGATGTTCTATAATAAAAGAATTTAAATATTAGGAATAAACAAGAAAAAGTGAAAATTAATATTCATATATGTATTTTTGAAAAAATTCCTTGAAAGTTTTACAAGGAATAATATTATAAATAAAAAATAGTGTTAAATCATTAGGAGGAAATAAAGGAAAAAATGAAGGAAAAATGAAGAAGAGAAGGAAGAGATAAAGAAGAAAATGAGGAACAAGAAGAATAATTAGAGATGAAGTAATAGAGATGAAAAGAATAAAGGAGAATAAAAAAAGAAATATATAAAATATATAATTAATTAATATATATTAAAAAAAAATGTCATTTTTTGAAAAAAAACACTCCTCTCGCCCCAAATTTTTTGTTCAATTATTATTTTTATGTTTTAAATCTTTTTTTATTTCAATATTTTTATATTATCTTTCATTTATTTTATAAATTTTATTTTTATGTTATTAATTTGATTATATTTACTAATTAATTTTTCTTTTCTTTAATGAATTTAGATTCAATTAAGCAATTGGAATTAATCATTGAACAAGAATGTGAATTATATGGTTCTTACTCTGATTTATTAATTATAGAATTAAATAAACCAAAACAAGGAGAATTGAAAAGGGATAATAAAATAAAAAATATGTATGATTTAAAAACTAGGAATATAGAAGTAAAAATTATAATTCACTTTTATAGAAAATTTGGTGTTTACTTAAAAAATTAAATGGATTTCAAAAATATTGTGAATTAAATTTAATTAATGACAATTCTATATATCATGCTGCTAATTATTTAGAATTAATTTTTATTAATAAAGGAAATTATTTATTTCATGAGGGTGATGAATCAAATTATTTTTATGGTATAATTAAAGGAAAAATTTCTTTTAGAAAAGAAAAGAGAATAAATAAATTTAGTAAATTAAAATTTAAAAATTTAAACTTAACTAACTTTTTAAAATCAAAAAATAATAATGAATCTGAAAAATCATCATTAGTCAATAATTTATTTATAAATTTAAGAGAAATATTAAAAAGGAAAAGATTTAATAAAATAAAATCAACAGAAAATAAAAATAATAATACAAATAATAATGAAAATAAGAATAATCTTACAACTTTTTTTCCAAAAAATAATGTGGATGTAAAAGAAGAAGAATCAACAGAAATATATACAGACGAATTATTTCAAAGAAGTGAAGGATATTGTTTTGGAGATTGGGGATTAATTAATCATCAAAATAGAACTTGTTCAGTTTATGCCTTAGAAGATACTTATTTATTTTCTTTAAATTTTGAAAATTTTGAAAAAACTTTTTTTAAATGCTTACAAAATAGTGATCAACAAAAACGAAACTTTTTAAAAGAAAATTTATTTCCTTTTCCTATTTCAAGTCATGATTATTCTAAAATATTATATAATAATTTAGTTCCTATTGAATGTAATAAAAATTTCAAAATTTTTTCTGAGGGAGAAAAAGCTAAATGCTTATTTATTATATATAAAGGAGAATTTATTTTAAGAAAAAAAATATTTAATCATGTTAATAATGAAAATCAAAACCATAAAATATTAAGTATTGGAAACGGAACTATTATTGGTTTAGAAAGTTTATTTGAAAATAATTCAAATTATATATTTTCTTTATATTCAAGTAATAATTATGATAATTATTATCTTTTTTCTTTAACTGTTGATAAAGTTCCTTTAAATATTTTATTAAAAATGAAAATTTATTTAAAAGAAAAATATAATAATTTTAAAGATTTCATAACTAGAACTGTAGAAAGACAAGTTAATATTAGAGAAAAAATAATCAGAGATAAAAGTTTACCTTCTTTATTAAATGAAGACAATAAATATCAAAATATCATTAAAAATTATTTAGAATCAAGAGAAATGAAGAAAAATCATGAAAATCAAAATAATAATAAAGATTTACATAATATGAAATTAGAAAAAACAAAAATCAATATTCATCCTTTTCAAATTACTAATAAAATTAAACATATAAATTCAAAAAAAAACAAATTTATTAATTCGAGTTTTATGTCTATTTCAAAAAATAATACTTTGTCTAGAAATTCATCATTATTTAAATTAAATAAAGTAAGTGAAAAAAAAAAAAATAAAAATATTACTTTAAATTCATCTTTATTAATAAATTATAATATTGAAAAAAAATTTAAATTAAAAAAAAGTGTATCTCAAAAAATAATGACAAGAGATACTAAATTTTCTTCAAAAGATCAATCTTCTTTATTTTTTCATACTTCAAAAAATCTTAATAAAAATAATTCTGACAATACTATTGAATTTCAAAAAACAATAGGAAAACCTTTACTCAATAATCAAAAAAATTCAAAATTGAAATCATTCTCAAATAAAAAATTTATCAAACCTTATTGTACTGGAAGTTATAATATTCCTTTAATATCTAATTTTGTATAAATTCAAATTTTTTTTTTGAAATTATACTAAATTTATAAATAATTATTTTTTTTTTTTTGAATTTTTTTTGTTATTATAAATATAAGATGGTTTAATAATCCATTGACATATTTTTATCGAAAAAAATAGTTAGAAAAAAAGAATAAAAAATTTAATTTGTAATCTGAATAATCTGCATTTAATTTTTTTATTTTTATTAGGAAAAATAATGAAATTACAAAAAAAGTTTAAGTTAAGTTTTTACAAATTAATTTTAATTCACATATATATAAACAGAAAATTCATATTATTGAGTAATGTAATTATATAATTTAATTAATAAAAAGAAATTTTTTCTATATAACAAAAAGGAAGAATTTTGAATAAAATAATTAATGAAAAAAAAATAGAATAAAAATTTTAATTTATTTTATAAAATAACGAATAATAGAAATGAAAAAAAAACCAATTAGACCATTAACTGCAACTAATAAAGTAAAAGAATCATGGAATAATAGATATTTTCAAAATATTCCAAAATCAAATTATCAAACTAATAAATATAATCAAAGTCATTCTTTTAATAATAATTTAGATTTAAATGATTCAAATTTAAATGAAGAATTTTCTACTTTAATAGGTTTATGGATAGATTTAGGAGTTACAAATGAATATCAAAAAATATTTAGAAATACTATTTTAAATTTATCAAATGAAGAAAAAGAAATTGTTATTGAAAATGAAAAAAACAATTTAAATAAATTTAGAAAAGTTATTATAAAATTTACTCAACATGCTTCTCAAAGAGATAAAAATATTCAATTATTAAAAAAATTTGATGAAATTGTTGAAACGACTTTCCCAGATGGAAATAAAAAATTAAATGATTCAATATTAAATGATATTTCAAATGTAATTGAAGTTTTAAGATATGATTCAGTTAATTGTGTTAGTTCAATTATTAAATTAAGAGAAATATCATTTTTTAAATCCTTAAATGGGAAATTTAATTATAAAAAAATGAATAAATCATATATTTATAATAATGATTATTTACTTAAAATGAAAAGAGATATGAATTTTTTACAAAATTCAAGTTTAGGAAAATATATTGATTTTACAAATGGCGAAATTGATCCTTTTTTAACTTGTTGTTCACCTAAAAAAAATAATAGAAATAAAAGACAAGATAAAATTACTTTTCCAATAAATGAAGATTTAATGAAATCTATTAAACAAGTTAAATATTATTTAATTCAAGATTTACTGTATTCTAATATTGAAGAAGAAATGAAAAATAATAATAAAAGTTTTTATATATCAAATTTTATTAATAGAAATAATAATAATAATTATAGTACTTTTTCTTCTATTTATAAAAATTATGGAGAAAATAATAATTATAATAATATTGATTTTAATGGAAGTAGATTTAAGAGTCAAACAAGAACTTCTGTTAATCAACCAAGTAGAGTTGGTTCTGCTAAAACTAAAATAAATCAAAGTGATTCTTTTAAAAATAAATATTTCAATGATTTAAATATAAATAGAACTTTATATAAAATAAAGGTTAACAATGGAGAACCAAGATATAATATTATGTTTTTAAATAGTGATCAAAATAATAAAAGTAAAAAGCAAGGTAATTATTCAGGAAACAGAAGTAATTTCTATAAAAATCAGAAAAATAGTAATAAGATTAATCAAAATAATTATCAAAGTAATAAAGAGATAATATTTGAAGAAAGTTATCATTCAAATTTTAATAAAAATAAGAATGTAAAATATAGAATTAAAATAGAAAGAGAACCAATTCCAATGACGTCAAGAGATGCATTTTTAAAAAGAATAGATATGATTGGAAAAGAAAAAGAAGAAAATTATAATGAAGATCATTCGATGAGTGAATTTATAGAAGAAAATAAAAAAATTGATGAAGAAGAAAGACAAAAAAAAATAAAAGAATTAGAAGAAAAAAATAGAATTGAAGAAGAAAAAAAAAAAGAATTAAATAAAAATAGGATAATAAATTTAAATAAAGAAGATTTAGATGAAAAAAAAAATAATGGTTCTGAAGAACAATATGATGATTTCTATATAGATGACAGTAAAGAATTAGATAATAATGTTAGAAAAAAAGAAGAAGAAAAAAATGCAAAAAAAGAAGAAGAAGAAGAAAGTGATGATTATGGTGGATTTGAAATTGAAAATTCAAATGAAAAAAAATTAGAAACAAATCCAAATGATTATTTAATAGAATATTATTCAAAAGATATAAATAATTTAATTAGGAATTTATCTGAAAATAATTATATTGATAAAATACCAGAAAATGAAAAAAAAGTATTAAATTTATCAGAAGAATCTTTTTATCCTAATAATTTAATTAAAGGTGTATATCCTAAAATATTGATTTGTTATCCTAAAAATGAAAATAATGAAAATATAACTGCTTTATGCAATTTTTCTTATTCTTCTTTTGGAAAACCAATTAAAATATTAATTAATCATTTAAGTGCAATTAATTATAATAATAAAGAAAATTCTTGGGCAAGTCAAGTTGAAAGTTTAATTAATTTTATCAAAAACAATCATGAATATGATATTATAGAAATTAACTTTAATGATAATTTAGATGAAGATATGAAAAATTTATTTACTCAAAATTTATCCTTTAAAATTGATGAAGATAATAAAAAAATATATTATAATAATCCAAATAGTAAAAATGATGATGTAGATAAATTTAGTAAATTTGTATCTATTAAAACTGCTTCTTTAATTGGTTATTCAATAATGGCAACTTCTTCTTATTTTAGTAATGATAAGTATATAAATTTATTTAATATATATTGTATTTTAAGTGAAAAAAAAAACAAAGAAGAATTTTTTTTAAAAGATATTGGTGATAAAGCTTTATTAATTGATTCAATGGATGTTAATAATTCTCTTGAAGATAATATTCTTTTTTCTTTAGGAAACAATAATTTTAATTCTTTGAAAAAATTTATTAAAGAAAAAATAAGTAATGAAACTTCTTTTGATTATTTAGAATATAATGGAAAAAATAATAATGATTTACTTTGTTATAATTATATTCCCCCTTTAAGAAGTGGAATATCTTTTATATATCAAAATTATTATTATAATAGAATTGAAGATAATTTAGAAATATTAAATGATTCATCAACAAATTCAAAAGTTTATTTAATTCCAACTTATGATAAAAAGAATAAAATTATTATTGCAGAATTAAATAAAAATTTAAAAAGGAAATTAATAGATAAAAATGGAAATTTATATACAAATTTTTATAAACTATATGACTCATTAACAGTTGATAAAGATTCACAAAAAAATAAAATTATTTTAATTCCTTCTTTTTTTCTTGAATCTCGTTTAAGTTCTCCTCATATCTCAAATATTGATAAAAATTTAAAAATTATTAATAATAAAAATGACAATACTATGTATATTAGTTCTGTAGATGAATTTTTTAAAGTAGAATGGAACGTAGAAAATAATTGTAAAAATAATATTTCTGTTAAAATTAGTAAAGATGATATTATTATTAAAGATACCTTTTTATTTGGAGTTTTTAATGAAAAATTATTTGATTTAAATTCAATTTCTGCAATTCAACTTTTTATTATTACTAAAGATTATTGGAAAAAGTTTAACTAAAAAAAAATAATAACTATTAATTTAAATTTTTTTATGTATTCTAAATCTTTTTCTATTTTATATTATTTAATTATTTGTTTCTTTTACTTAGTCTTTATTATACTCATTTTATATTTTTAATATAACTATGAATGTGTTTAAACTTTATTTTGTTTTATTTATTTAACTTTTATCTCCGATAAAATATTAATTTATTTTTTTAATCAATTAAAAATATAATTTATAAATGAAAAATGATAATGATAATTTATATAATTTATCTTCTGCAAGAGGTAAAAGATCATCATTAAGAATACCAAATTCAATAAATTCAAATGATATATTTAAAAAAAAAAGGAATAGTGTAAGTTTTAAATTTGGTGAAAACTTCCAATTTAAAGAATTAAGAGCAAGATTTCAAGAATCCGAACCAAATAAAGTAAATGAAGAAAAAAATAATAAATTTATTGAAGCAAGAAAAAAAAGTATTAAAAATGAATTTTCTTTAGTCAAAGAATTACTTAAAAAGCAACAAGAAGAAATTGAAGAAGTTGAAAATGAAGAAGTCATAGAAAATACTAATAAAAATTTACAAGTTGGTAAAGAATATGAAGATAGTGATAGCAATGACAGTAAAAGTCAGAAAAGTGAAGATTCTAATAAAGACAAAGATTAAGTTATTAAGGTATTTTCATCTTTTGTGTTTAATGGTTTAAAATAAAAAAGAAAAAAAAAAACTTTTTAAAAATTAATAAAAATTATATATAATTAAAAATATAAACTTAAGTATAAAAAAATATTTTAAAAATCAAAAGAAAAAAAATTAAAAAAAATAATAAAAAAATTAAAAAAATGGGAAATTACAATTACTTCAAAAATTGTTGTCCCCAAGATGAAAAAGAAGATTCAGTAATAGAAGGAGAAACAGCAAATGAAATGACAGCAGATTTTGCAAAAATGTATGAAATAAATGATTTAACAAAAACGAATTTAAATTCGAGAGAAAACAATCCAATGGAATCGTTATATTTTTTAAAAGATTCAGTATTAATAGGAAAAGGAAGTGGAAATCCAGTAGATAAATATAAAATAGAAGAATTAATTGGAAAAGGTGAATTTTCCTTAGTTTATAAAGCTACTTTAAAATCTAATGGTGATTTAAGAGCTTTTAAAGTTATTAAAAAAAATGAACAAAATTTTAATAAATCAAAAGAACTTTTAAGAGAAATTGAATTGTTAGAAGAAACTGATAATCCATATATTGTTAAAATGTATGAATTTTATAATTGTCCTAGAGCTATTTGTTTAATTAATGAATATTTGAATGGAGGAAGTGTTGCAGATAAATTAAAAAAAGAAAAAAAATTAAATGAATTTAATACTGCTATTATATTATTTCAAGTTTTAAGTGCTTTATCATTTTGTCATTCTCAAAAGATAATCCATAGAAATTTAACATTAGGAAATATATTAATAGATCAACAAAAAGATCATTTTATTCATTGTAAAATTATTGATTTTTCAACTTCAGCAAAAATGGTTAAAGGAGTTGAATTAGAAGATTCAAAAAGTAATTTAAAATATATTGCTCCTGAAGTTTTAAAAGGTAAATATAATGAGACAAGAGATATTTGGTCTTGTGGAATTATTATGTATGTTTTGTTGACTGGAAAATTTCCTTTTGATGATAAAGATATATTAAAAATGAAAGCACAAATTGAAATTGGAAAATTTAATTTGGATAATTTAAAAGATTTTTCTAAAGAATGCGTTGATTTATTGAAAGAATTATTAAATAAAGATCCAAAAAGAATTAGTGCTCAAAAAGCAATTGATCATATTTGGTTTAAGAAATTAAATATTAAAGAAAGATTAACTTTTATTCCATATGAAAAAATAGAAAATGTTTTAGAAAGAATAATGGAATTTAAACCAACTAAAATTTTACAGAAATTAGTTCTTGCATATTTAGTAAGAAATTTAAATCATGAAACAGTAGATGAAGCTTCTAATTTATATTGTCAAATTGATTATAATAATGATGGTAGAGTTGATGAAAAAGAATTTGTACATCATTTAAAAGAACTAATAGAAAAAACAGGAGAAAAAGCAGATGAAAATTTTTTAAAATCAGTTTTTCATAATATTGATATTGATAAAAGTGGAACTGTTGAATATTCTGAATTTGTTGCGGCTGCTATTGATAAAGAAATTGTTTTAAATGATAATAATTTAAAAGATGGTTTTGACTTTTTTGATAAAAATAAAAATGGTTTAATTAGTATAGAAGATTTACAAGTTGTTTTTAAGAAATATAAAGGATTTTCTCAAGAAGAATTTAATTCTATTATTTCTGATGTTGATGCTGATGAAAATAATGAAATTGATTTTCAGGAATTTAAAAATGTTATGAAGTCAATTTTGGAAGAATAAATGAATAAATAGTTTTTTCAATAATTTTTTTTTTTGGTTTTTTATAGAATTATTATTTAATATTTTAAAATATATTTAGTAGAATTTTTTTAAGTTTGTTAATTTTTAATGCAGTAAAAATAGAAATTTGAATAACAATTAATTTAATTTTTCCTTTTTTAAACCAAAAAACATGTATAAAAAAAATTAAAAACAAAAAATATATAAAAAAAATTAAAAAAAAACATTTAAAAAACCTATAAAATTTTTTATTGACAACATCCATTTTTTGAAATATTAGTTTTTTGTTTGCCAAGAACAAAAGTTCCTTTTTGAAATTGGATTTCTTTTTTGCTCATAATATCTTCAGTTAATTTTTCAAAAGCTTCATTAATTCCACTTCCATCAAAAGCACTAGTTTCAAAGAATTTAACACTGAATTGATCTGCTCTTTCTTTTCCTTCTTGAGTAGTCACAGCTCTTTTTTCTTCCAAATCTTTTTTATTTCCTAAAAGAACAATAGAAATTTCATTAGATCTTGTATTATTTTTAATTTGAGTCATCCAATCATTAATTTTTTCAAAAGTTTCTCTTTTTGTTAAATCATATACTAATATTATTCCTTCTGCTCCTTTATAATATTGAGATGTTATATGACGAAAACGTTCTTCTCCTGCTGTATCCCATATTTTCAAACGAATATCATGCTCTCCTATCTTTAATGTTTTTGCTTTGAAATCTATTCCTATTGTTGATAATTGGTTTTTAAAAAATTGCCCTTCTACAAAACGACGCAATATACAAGTCTTTCCTACTGAACTCTCACCCAAAGTTAATATTTTAAATGTTAATATGTTATCTATCATTTTTTTTATTTTATTTTTTTTATTCTTTTTTTTTTTTAGTTTTTTCATGATTTTTTTTATATAAATTTATAAAATCTTTTTTTATTAAGTAAAAAAAATTGTTTTCAAATTAAAATGTTATTATCAAAAAACAAAAGAATCCTTATCAAAAATTTGCAGTGGGAATAATATCATTTTTAAAATGTAAATAATCATTAATAGGTGGTTTATTGTCTTTTTCAAATTTCTTAATTGCGCTATATCGATTAATCTTATCAATATCATAAATAAAATTTTGGTCAACACTCTCAATTTTTGGTAAATTATTTTTTTTCTTAATTCCTTCATTTTCAAAATTATTTCTTTCCTTCCAATTACTTTCAGTTTTAGAAAATTCTTTTTCTTTATTTCCTAAAGTATTGTCTTTAATAAACTTATGCTTTTCTTTATTATACAATCTATCAACAACTCCATTTTCAATATTTTTAATTAATTTATTATATTTAATTTCAGCTTTACTTAAATATTTTTTTTTATTCCAATTACTTCCAGTTCTATTCCATTCTAATAAATTATTATTATCTTGTCTTAAAAAATCACTTAAATGATAATTAGTAAGTGGTTTAGTATTAATTCTTAATCCTCCATCATTAAAAGAAATATATGAATCTCTTCCACTTCCATCAGTTTGATATTTAAAAGGAGCTGCTCTATGATTTAAACTACGAAAACGATAATTTGATTGATTAGAATATTTTGTTATGTTTTGACCAGGTAAAATATCCATTTTCCAAAATCCTCCATTATTATATTGAATATATATATCACGCCCTTCACCATTCGAGTTATATGCATTAAATGATGGGCGAAATGTTCGGTAAAGGGAACTTACTTCATGTACTCTGTCTATCATTTTTTTAAAAAAAAGATTTATTTTTTTAAATTATTTTTATTTAAATTAATATATTATAATTGCTTGTTTGTGATTGTATATATCATTTTTTCTCTTTATTTTGGAAGCTGGAGTTTTTATCCTACATTCTATTTTATTTTTTTAATCTTCCTTTTTGGAATATATTATCTTTTCATTAAATTAGTTTCTCTTGAATTATTATCTTTTTTCTAATTTAATAAAATTCTTCAATATCACTTATTTAATTTTAAAAAATTATGAAAATTTAAAATTTAAAAAAGTAATTTTTTATTAAATAATAATCCATTTTTTAGGAACTCTGATTTTTAAAATTAAAATATTGTTCTTGAATTAAATATTTATTTTATATATTTTTAATTTTGTTTTAATTTATAATTTTCTTTTTAGATTTATGGGGATTGGGGGATGGGGATTGGGGATTGGGGATT
>JAJJLU010000523.1:0-34065 GCA_023807065.1 Isotricha intestinalis | reverse complement strand
CCCCAATCCCCAATCCCCATAAAATAATATTATTTTTAAATTTTTGTCTTCAATTTATATAAAAGAAAAATAAATTAAAAGATAAAATGGAAGAAACTCAATCTTTAGAAGAAACTGAAAAAGAAATATATGAAAATTATAAAAAATTAGCATATAGTTTTTCTCTTTTATCATGTTATTTCCATCAATTGTCATCACCTAAAATAAAAGAAGCAATAAAATTTGAAGAATTATTTCATTCATTGAATCAATCAAATACTCAAAATATAATTGAAAATAATTTAAATTTCACAATTAATCCATCTTCAAAAATTAAAAAACAAAAGTTTAAAAATAAAAAAAAAGATGATACACAAAATATAAATTTAAAAGAACATTTTAATGAAAATAAAAGTGAAAACTCTAGTTTTGATTTTTCATATTTAGGAAAAAAAAGAGATAATGATAATTCAGAATTAAAAATTAATTATGAAAAAGAAAATAAAGTAATTCAAGGAAAAAATAAAATTCTTTATAAAATCAGAATTATTTTCAAAGATACAAACATTTATTTGGGACCTTACGATGATGAGACTTTTTGTTTAACTTTAATTGAAATATTAGAAACGAATTTCAAAAATGTTGAATTTTCAGAATTTGATTTTAATGATTGTGTTCAAAATATAAAGAAAAAAATATATCAACAACATCCACCAATTAATATTTAACAATAAATTTTATTTTTTTTTTAATTTTATTAAAATACAAATCATTTTAATTTTATAAATTCAAAAAAAGTAATTTAATCTTTATATATCATTATATTCATTTTTTCTTTTTTGAAGATAAACAATCCTTTAAATAAAAAATAAATAAAATTACAAACATTAATTCAAAAAAATAGGAAAATCTAGAATAAAACAATTAATATAAATAATTAAAAATAAAATATTTTTAATATAGAAAATTAGAATTAAAAATATAGATATAATACCATACTATTCTATCATTTAATACAAATGATTTTAACTTATATTCTTATATAGTTTTACCTATTGCTTGCATCATATATTTCTTTGGTAGAAAAAGAAATAGAACATCAAATCCTAAATATGATATTATCATTACTTTATTTTTTTGGCTTTATTGTCTTTTATTGATAGTAGAAGCATTTCTAATTATATCTCTTAATTATGCAGACAACTTTTTTAGAATTCTTGTATTAAATCATTTATTCATGGCTTTAACATATTTAATTCATGATTATTTACTTTTCAAAATGAAAGGAGGAGTTTCTTATACTCTTTATCCTCAAGAAACAGAAGTTTAAAAAATATAAAATGTTTAATCAATAGTTAATAAAATAAAGAAAAGATTTTAATTGTAGAATTATATATCTTTTTCATTTATTTTTATGAATATATTTGTGTTTTTTTTAAATTTATTCTTTTTACTTATTTAAAGTATAATAATTCAACAATTACAATCTTCTAATTTAAATGATTTCAAATAAATATTTTAAAATTATTTAAACTATTATAATTTATTTTTATATTAATTGATTTGATAAAAAATAATGATTGTTTATAAAAATTAATTATTAATGAATATATTATTAAAAACGATTCCTCTTTACATTTCTCCTCTTACTCTTGCCATATTCCAATCAGCTTGTAAAAAAAAATTTTCTGTTTGTAATTCTGAATATGCAGCTTTAAGTTTATCATTTTCTGATTTAAATTTATCAAGTTCTTGAATAAATAAAAGAGTATTATTTTTTAATTTATTTTCTAAATTTTTATTAGATTTTTGTAAAAAATAATTTGATTGTTTTAATTGTTCTATTTGATTTTCTAATTGTTCTAATTTTTTAATATTATTATTCTTTCTTTCATTAAATTCTAATTTGTTTCTTAAATAATTTATATAATTATTATTTTCAGTTAATTGTAGTTCTAAAATTTTTACCTGATCCATTGCATTTAATTTGTCACTTTCAGTTTTTGAACATTGATAATTCAAATAATTATTTTTTTGAATCAATTGAACATTATTAATTTGAATTTTATTCAATTGTTCATTAATATTTTTGTTTTTTTTTTTAATTCATTTTTTTCTTTTTCAACTTTTTCTTTATTTTTTTTAACTTGAATTAACATGTTTTTCATTTCTCTGTGTTCATTTTCTATTTTTTTTTTTCCTTTTTCTAATTCTTTTTGTTTTTTTTTGTTTTCATTTTCATTAAACATTAAATCATTATTTAAAACTTTTATTTCATTATTTTCTTTTTTAATAATATCATTTTCTATTTTAATTTCGTTATTTTCATTTTTAATTTCATTATTTTCTCTTTTTATCATAATATTTTCATTTTTAATTTCATTATTTTGTTTTTTTATAATCTTATTTTCATTTTTGATTTTATTATTTTCACTTTTTATAATATTATTTTCATTTTTAATATTTTCAATTTCATTTAAAACTACATTCTTTTCTTTTTTCAAATTTATAATTTTATTCAAAAATTTAGTACGAGTTTGATTCATATTTTCAATATGTTCATTTCTATCTTTATCCAACATTTTAAATCTATTTTCATCTTTTAATTTTGCTTTTTTAAAGTTCAATTGAATTTCTTCTATTAATTTATTAAGTTTTTCAAGAATATTTATTAACTCTTTTTTTTTTGAAGGATTTCAATAATATATTTATTTTTATTTGAAATAATTTCAATTAATTGCTCATTATTTTCGTTGAGATTTGATTTTTCTTTAAGATTTTGTATTTCAAGAGTAAATTCATTTTGTATATGCTCTATATCAATTTTTTCATCTAAATAACTGTTTAATTCTTCCAATATTCTATTTTTCTTTAAATTATTTATATTTTGATCTCTTAAATAATCATGAAGCTCTTGTTGTCTTTGATATTTATCAAATTTTATATTTAAAGGATTATCTATTACTTCATTTTCAGTTGGTATTTCATCATCATCTATTATATTATTATCAATTATTTTAATAGGTTCTGTGGTATTTCCCATAATTATTATTTGTTATTTATAAACAAGTTATTCTAAATATTCCTGTTTTTTAAAAAAAACACTTTTTTTTATTTATTTTTTTAATGAGATGATATAAAAATTTTTTTTATATAAATGTTGATTAATCATTAATGAATCAATTTGCTAAATATAATATTATCTAAAGAATTATAAATTATTCAATTTTTTTTCTTATTTTAATAAAACAATCATTTAAAAAGGTTTAATTTTGGAGAGAAAATAAAATAATTTATTGAGAAAGAAAATGATAAAGTAAAGTAAATTAAATAAATATGAAATTACATTTTATTATACTTTATTTAACATAAAATATATTTTAATAAAAAGCAATTATAGAAGAGTTGAATAAAAAATGTTTAAAATATATTCGATAGGAAATAAGATAATAAAACAAAAAAAGAAAAAGAAGCCAAAATTTGAGATAAATTTAATAAAAATTAGAGTAATAGAATGTTAATTTAATTAAAGAAATATGATATAATTACATTTATATTTATCTTTAGGAACAAATTTTCTGTTCACAAAAGGAAAATCAATTAAAATTTTTTATTATATTTATTTAATGTAATTATTACCACAGAATACATGATATATTTTAAATATTAAATTATGGATTAAAAATGAGAATATCTAAATAATCATAATATAATATTAGAATCAATAAATTAAATTATAAAAAATGAAATTGTAATTTTATGATAAAAAATTATAATAACAAATAATTAAATTATTAACATTGAAATGAAGGTTCTTTGTTAAACATAATTAATTCAAAAATAATGACAGTTTTTATTCTATAATATTCAATATAAGTGAATTATACTTATGGAATTTGCAAAAAAAATGTGAAAATATTTCTAATTCTTTATATATTTAAACTTCTTCTTTTTTCTCCTTTTCTTGTTAATCTACTAATTTCTGTTTTTTTTATTCTTATAATTATTATTATCTTCACCTTTTTTTTTTCATATTTTTTTCTTCCTTTATTACTTATATGTGTTTTTCATTTTTTTAGTATTTATATTTTGGGCATTAAAGTTTTTTTAAGTTTTTTGGATTCTTTTTTTAAAAAGATATCACATATTCAAAAAATAATAATCAATATTTTTCATTATGTTTTTATCAGATTTTATCTTTTTTTTATTTATGAATTACACAACTAGCATTTAATGTTATTATTATAAATTAATTTATATAAATGATTGAAATACTCAAAAAAATAAGATATTTATTATTCATTGTTATCTTTAAATTTTTATTTTCTAAATATTTTGCTTTAATCTTTTGTTAAATTATTTATTTTTTTTCATAAAATTTATTTATATAACATACCCAATTTCCCACCTTTAAATTAAAAAATATTTTTAATCTAGTTTTTTTAATGAAATTATTTTATTTTTTTCATTTATTTCACTTAAAAATCAAAAATTTTGCATTTAAAAATGACTTTAAAAAATCAATAAATCAAAAAGATGAGTAATATATAAAACAATCATAAAATAAATTCATTTGATATAATTTAAATAATTTAACATTTGGATGAGAATATTAAAAATAAGAGAAAAATAATGTATGATGAATAAAATAAATAAAAAGAGGAAGAAGATTTCACAAGTGAAATTTAAATTAAATTTTCTTATCTTTATTTTATCTCAATAAAAACAATTAATATTTAATTATATTACTTTAAAAAATAATGAATTTTAAAACAATAATTTTTTTAAAGTAAAAAAAGAATTTTATTTCCTAAAAGAATAATTAATAAACATTTTTTCACATTTATGAATTTCACTTTCATTAATTTGATAATCAGAATTAATTGTTCCATAACTTTCTGGAATTTCTCCTAAATTATTTAAATAAACCCATATACCAGAAGAAATAATTTTTTTTTGATAAAAAAAGCAAATTTCACCAGTTGAAGAACGTATAATTGGAATACAATTTCCATTACAAGTTTCAATATGAGATAAAATTGTTACTATATTAGTGTTAGTTTTACAGTTATTGGAATCACACATTTTTTTTCCACATATTAAACATAATAATGAAATAATTCCTGATTTTCCACATCCAATACATTTTTCATTTACACAATTTGAAGCGAATTCAAAAAGATTTGATGGTAATTTATAAAAATTAAAATTAATATCTAATCCTGATATTAATAATAAAGGATTTATTTTTAAGATCATATCTTTTTTTGTTATTTCAAATAAAAAATTTTTTATTATATAATCTTTTAATATTAATTTTAAGGATTTCATATACTTTGGAGGATTTTGAAAATTAAAATCAAATATAAATTTATAAAATACTAAATTTTCATATTTACTTAATTTAAATATTTCATAATTGTTATCTGATATTGGAGTTTTATTTTTTATTTTTGATTGAATTAAATATGCTATTTTTGCTTTATTTAAATATGAATTAAATATACTTTTCATTAAATTATTATTTGATTCTTCTGTTGAACTTATGAATTTTTCATAATTTGAATATTCAATATCTTCCTTATTTAAGTTTTCTAATTTTTTTTCAAGAAATTGTTTTTTGAAAAATGCTATTAGTGAAATATAAGGTGAACATTTATTTAAAATATATTGCATATCTTCTTCTAACTCATCACAAAAAATAAGATAATTAAATAAAAATTTTCCAAAAATTAAGGAAAAATCATCATTTAAAATTAATTTAAAATCATTAATTAATCCATAGTTTAACAAATAAAATAAATTATTACTTTGAATTTGATTTTTTTTTAAAAAAGTTTTTAACACAATTCTCCAAGATAAAATAATACTACTCCAAATTTCAATTTGTTGATTTTTATCTTCAATTAAGTGATAATATAAAAGAAAGTTAGAAAATTCTTTTTCAAATATTGAAAAATATTTATTCATTAATTCAGGATTTAACAAAGATTCTAAAATATGAACAGAATCAGATATTAATTGAATTAATTCATCAAGAAAAAATGTTGATTTGTAAATATCAATTGAATCTTCTTCAGATTCATCTAATTTAAATCCATTAATTGAATTTAATTGTTTTAATTCAAATTTTCCATTCTTATTAGATAAAATATCATCAAATTTTAATCCTTTATAAATCTTTTTATTATTTTGAGTATTAAAACTTGGAATCCAAATATTACTATGTAATTTACAATAAGGACAATAAATTGCACTATTCCAGAATAATTGTTGATTATTATTAATACTATATTGTATAAAACATTCATTATGAATTAAATGATTACATGAAAAAATTTTAATATTTTTTTCTTTTTCAGAGTGATAAAAATTATTCCATTTTATTTTTGGTTTTATATTATTAAATTCTTTAAATATTGTATTTTCTATTGAAATTGAAAGAAAATTATCTGATTCAAAATAACCAAATTTACCATAATTAGTTTTTTCATATTCTTCTTTTAAAAGTGTTTTTTTACATAAAATACAAATATTTTCATTATCATTATTTGCATTTTCAATTTCTTTTATAAAGTCTTTAAATTTATTTTCAATTTCCTTATTTTTATCTTTAAATTTTTTTTTTAATTTTTCTTTCATTGATAATTTTTTTTGTTCAACATTAGAAGTATTTGATTTATCTTCTTTGAGTGTGATATTATTTGATTCATCATTTATATTCAAATAATTAATAATTTCATTTTGTAAATATAAAGTAAGAGATTTATAGCGAAAATTAGTTTTGTTTGAAGCATTTTCTAAAACTTTTAACAATTCTGATAAATTATCTTTATATGAAACATTTATATCAAAATTGTCATTCGATTTTGCAATTGTTATAAAATCACATACTATTTTTAATAATTTAGATAAAAATGCAGTTTCTAAACAATTGAAATTTTCATTTTGTAAAATTGCTTTGATTAAATTTAATATAGAAATTAAATTTGTTCCATTTAAAAAAAAATTTTTAAAATTTTGAAATAATAATTCATTTTCACATTTTAAACTTTTTATTATTTTTTTTGTATTTAATAAACAAAAATTCTCACTTTGAAAATCAATTAAATATCTTTCAATTTTTGCAGAAAGAAATCTTGAAAAAATTAAATCTAAATCAAACTGATGTAAATACTCATCTTTTAAAATATATTTTATTTTTCCATTGTTTAAAACCCTTTTTTCAGTCATATTTAGGATAATATCTTTTATTGTATTTTCTCCAAGAATGCTAATGTAAAATGGTTCAAAAAATTCTAGAATTTCAGAATAACTTGAAAAATTTGATTTTATTAATAAATTAATTATAATCTTTAATTTCACAATTTCTATAATTTCCTCCTTTTCTATTTCATATAATTTTTGTATTGAAGGAACCTCAATTTTATGCTCTTCAATCATTTGATAAGAAAAACTAAATAAATCTATTTCCAGAAATTCATTTCTGATTATTGAAACAAATATTGAAATAATAGTAGAATTTAAATTCATATTTTTGTTTAATTCATCATCAATACACCAATTTAAATCTAAATCTTTATATTTATTTTTATCACATTTATAAATTTTTTTAATAAAATTATTACAAGAATTATTAATTGAACTTAATTTTAAAATTTGATCAATTGTAAAGTATATTTTGTTTTCATTAAATGATATTAAATATCTTAATAATACAAAATCTGAAAGAAATAAAATATGATAATCAAAATAAAGTAAATATTGTTTTATGTCAGTGTTATAATATGAAAAAAAATTAAAATTTAAAGAATATATAAATCCAATAACTTTCATAATATCATTAATTAATATTTCCATAAATGATTCTTTATTCTCAATTGTATTAAAATATTTTTGAGCTGCTTGAAATAAATTTATTTGTGTATAAATATAATCAGAAAAACATAAATTATTTAAAGTAATAGCAAAAGCCCTAATAAGAGGAATATTTGGAGAAAATTGATTGGATTGAAGTTTTTCCTTTTTTGAAGAAATTTTATTTACTATATAATTCAATATTTTATTTTTCATATTATTTCCTTTTTCATTATAATCAATTAAAATAATTAAAGTTGAAAATAATTCCAATAATATATTTTCTATATTAAATAATATTTTGGTATAATAACATTCTTGAAACATTGTAATAGAAGGATTATATACTTTAAGATAATGCAATAAATCAAACATTTCAATCATATATTTATATATTTCAAAATTACTATTAAAAATTTCTTTTGTATGAGTTTGAATTAAATAATAAATATCATATCTAAAATTTTGAATACGAATATAGATATGTGGATCAAAATTATTATCTATTGATTTTTGTAAATTAATAAAAACAATCATAAACATTTCTGTAAGAAAATTTTTTTGTTTTAAAACATTTGTAACAATTGAAGAAATGAAAATTTGACAAGTGAATTCAAAAATAGAATTACAATTATTATTAAATATTCTAGGATAATACATTATCATTAAATTACCAATATATTCTTTTAATTTATAATTATGTAAAAATGATAATAATGCCTGAACTTTTTTTTCTTCAGTCCAACAAGTCAAAATTAATTTAATAAAAGGACAAATGCATTCATGACTTTGATTTTTGTAGTTTTTAATTTCAAAAATTTGTTTTTCCATATCCAAAGTACAACAATTATGTTTTGTATTACAAGGATAATTTTTAATTAATTTCATTGAAATTAAATGTAAAATACCTAAATTAGCATCAGAAGTATCAATAATAAAATCCATAAAGTCTTCAAATATTTCAATAAAAGTATCATCTATTAAAGTTTTCTTTTCTTCATTTTGAATAAAAATTTTAACTAAATATGAAAGTAATTCATCTAAAACTTTATTAATTTGTTTTTGAATACTTTCTGAAAAACATTTTTTAAGATAATCAAAAATTTGTTTATCAGAAGAAAAAATACCTTTATGTTCAGAACAAAATCCACTTTCTTTCCAAGCTAAAGGATTTCCACAATCACAACATCCTCCAACTAAATTTTTAAATGTAATATCATGTCCAATATGTTTTTCTTTTGATTTTTCATAACAACCTAAACATATTATTGAATTTGAACATACTCCACATTGCTTACAAAATATTGCACTTTGATGTTCTAATTCTTTAACACATACTTGATTTGTTGGAATTGATATTTTTTTTAAATGAGATATTAAGGCATAATTATATTTTTGAAATCCAAATATTTTAGCAAATTTATTTAAATAAATTGATAAGTCTTGAGAATTTATCATTTTGTTTTTATTACTTATATCAATATTATAAATAAATAATTTAATAATAGGGAAAATTAATTAATAATAATTAAGTCAAAGAATAAATTATCTAAAATTAAAATGAAGAAAATATTATATTTTATCATTTTATTTATATTATCAAAGTCTTACATAACAATACCTTTTCAAATAAAATTAAAAAATTCATTAACTCCAGAAAATTTAATGTTAACATTACAAAATAATATAATTTTAACAAATATAACTTTAGGAACTCCTCCTCAAAACTTAGAAATAAATATAAAAATGAGAAAAACCCCTTTTTACATTTCAGGTTATTATTGTAGAAAATTAAATATATCATATTTTAATGAAATAAAATCAAAAACTTTTAATTATTATGAACCAGAAGATGAATATTTTATCGGAGAAGATTTATTAAGTGGGAATTTAGGTTATGATAATTTTATTATTGGAATAAAAAAAACTGAACTTTATAAATTTGATTTTTATGTTGCTTCTTCTTTAAATTTTATAAGTTCAGGAGTTTTAGGTTTAGGAATAAGTTCTAATGATAAATATGCAAATTGCTCTAATTTTATTAAAAATCTCAAAATTAAAAATTTAATTAAATTTAATGATTTTTTTTTTGATTTTATTAATCCAAATGAAGGAAATTTAATCATTGGAGAATTTCCTCATTTTTATAATAGTAAAAAATATATTTTAGGAAATTTAAGGTATATAAAAGTTGAAGTTACAAAATTAAATGGACAATATTTTGATATTGGATTTGAAAATATTACTTATGGAAATAAACTGGTAATTAAACAATTTTTTATTGGGGAATTATCAATAGAAAATGGTTTAATTAAAGCAAGTAAAATTTTTGGAGAATTTATTTTAGAAGAATTTTTTAGAAAATATTTAGATAATCAATTATGTAAAATTAATGAATTTATTATCGATAATAGTAAAATGACTAGTTTTGTGTGTGACGAAAATATTGATATTAAAAAATTTAAAAATATTAATTTTTCAATTAATAATCAAGAAAATACTTTTAGTTTAAGTTATAAAGATGTTTTTTTAAATTTTCAAGGAAAATATTATTTTTTAATTTATTATAATAATAATGATAATAAAGATTCTTGGGAATTAGGAAAAATTTTTTTGCAAAAATTTAAAATGTCTTTTGACCAAGACAATAAAAAAATAGGTTATTATTTTGAAGAAATTAATACTACAAATAATAAGAATTTTTTTTCATTACCTTGGTTTATAGTTTTTATATGTTTTTTAATTATTATATTAATGAGTTATGTAATCTGTCATTTAATGAAAAAAATGAAAATAAGGAAAAGAAGAGCAAATGAGCTTGAAGAAGACATTAATTATATTAATTTTGAAAAAAATAATCAATAAATTTAAAGTTTTATGTTGAGCTAATTTCTATGAAAGAAATTTTAGATATATATAAAAAAATAAATCTGAAGGATAATTTATAATAATAATAGTTATTTAATTGATTACTTTATTATAAGGAAATTTTATATAAAGATGAAAGTATAAATTTGATAAATTTATCAATTATTATTAAATTATTCTTTAAATTCTTTATAATCTTTTTTCCTGATAATTAAGTTATATAATTTTTTCACAAAACAATATTATTAATAAAAAAAGATAAGTAAATCCAAGTTGTTTATTTTTTAAATTATTTACATAATATCAAACATTTTTTATCCTTATCCAAAGTAACATATATTTTTTTATTTGATTTCCAAATCTAAAATCATCTTTATAACAAATATAAATTATATATTCAATCAAAATAATAAATTCAATATTCATTATTTACAATAAATTGGAATTATTTAATTTGAACACATTATTTTCATCAATTTTAAATTCTCTTATTTATCATTTAAATAATTTAAAATATTAATATTAAAATTTTATTATTTCATTTGAATTTTTTTTCATTTTTTTAATTTTTTTCCAAAATATTTCCCATATTAATTTTCCCATTAAAAGATAAACAAAAAAAATTAAAGGTATATATTTTTTTTCGGACAAAAATTTAGAAATAACAATTTGTGAAATTAATTATATAAAAACTAATTAATTATACCAATTCACTTCTTTTTTTAAAAATAATTAAAAGATTTTTAAAGATGAAACAATATTTAAAATAATTACAATTAATATAGCATTTATATATTCAATAATTATTAATTATTATTTATATTATCAAATTAAATAAGATTTTTAGCTAAGCTTCCTAATTTTGATCTTAAATTGCCACTTTTATTTTTGAAAGAAAAATAATATAAATTTTCAAAATTTGAATTAGGCATTTTATTAATTTGAATTTCAAAAACAATACCATTTTTTGAACAATGAAATTTATACATATTAACTTTCAAAAATGAAATTTTATTTAAATTTAATTTTTCAATTAAACATTCAATAATTTTATTTAAAGGTTTTGCAATTATACAACTTAAATCAATTACCCCTGAAAAATGATTTTTATTATTTTTTGTATTTAAATTATTATTATTAATATTTATATTAGTATTAAAGCTTTCTTTTTTATTTTTTGTAGAAATTGTATTTTCATAAACCTTTTTATTTATTTTTGCATTTGGTGAAATATCCAAATTATTATTCACTGTATGTAAAGTATTATTATATAATTTTTCATTAGGAATATTTTTATTTATTTTATTAATTTTAATTGGATGAAAATTTCCTTTTGAAACAGAATTTTGATTTTTCTTATTATTTTCAATTAATTTTTTCTTTTGTTTTTTCATTCTAATTTCATTTAAATTATTATGAATTGGAATTTTTGCATTTGGAGAATATGATTCTGTTCTATGATGTTCTTGTGTATTTGTGGAATATTGAAAAGAACTTAAATTTAAACTTAATTCATTCTTTTTTACTTTCTCATTTTGTTTATGAAAATTTTTTAAATTCAAATATTTATTATCTCTTTTTACACTATAATTTAAATTTTTTAAAAAAACTGATGCATTTCTATCTTTTATGATAGTATGGTCTAATTTTTTAATTAACTTTTTATTTTCAATTGCTCTATCATAATTAGATATAACTATAAAATTTGAAGAATTATTTAAATTAATTGTAGAAAAATTCCTTGCATATTTATTATAATAAATTATAGGATTATAATTCCCTCTTTTTTTTCTTGCAGTACTATTACTTAACTTATTTGTAGTTATTTTAAATGGAGAAATACTTTTATTATTTTCATCTTTTGTATTTATAGAAAGAGAATAATGTCTTAATCTTTGATAAATATTTTTTCCAATATTTAATTGTTGTTTTGGAGGAGTTTTTGTTTCATTTGTAAATTCATTTCCTGATTTAAAATTTTTATTGTTTAAATTTATAACTTTTTGAAATGGAGAAGATGCATTTATTGTTTTATTTGATTTATCATAAATGATTCTATTTGAATTTATATTCGTTATTGTATTTAAGTTTGAATTTGAATTTATTCTATTTGAATTTGTTGTTATATTATTATTTATATAATTACCATTATTTCTTTTTTTAATATTTCCATTGGTTGTATAATTTTCTTTTGTTTCATTGTTATTATCAATAATATTATTATAATTATTAATAAAATTCAAAAATTTTTCAGATTTTAAATCACTAATACTTTCATAGCCAATATTAACTAATTTATTAAGAACAATATAGTAAGTAGCACTATATTCATTAAATAAATTTCCTCTTACACTATTAAAAATAATATCTTTATTCCCATTATAAATTTTTTCACATTTATTAATAATAGCATCATCAATAGGAATAATATTTTCAAAAACATTAATGCCTTTAATCAATTTAAATTTATTTAAATTAAACCAAGGATGATTTATAATTTTTTCAAAATCAAATCTTTTTTTTGTATCAACATCTAAGCAATGTTTAATTAAATCTTTTAAATAAGGAGATAAATTATCAGGAATATCGAAATTACCATTAATAATATTATTAATATTAATATCTTCATCATCTTCACAAAAAGGTAAATAACCACAAACCATAGCATATAAAACAATTCCACAATTCCAAACATCACATAAAATTCCAGAATATTTTTTATTTAAATGCATTTCTGGAGGAGCATATATAATTGTTCCACAAGGAGAATTTAGAAAATTTTTTTCTGGATATAATGTTGAAATGCCAAAATCAATTAATTTAATTTTTTTATATTTATCTAATAATAAATTTTCTGGTTTAATATCTCGATGACATATTCTTAAACTATGTAAATATATTAATGCATTAATGTATTGTTGAAAAAAATTTAAAGCTGTTATTTCATCTAAAAATTTATGTTCTAAAATATAATCAAATAATTCTCCATTTGGACAATATTCCATTATTAAATATGTTTTTGCTGGAGTTTCTATTATTTCATATAATCTAGCAATATTAAAATGTTTAACTAATTTTAATATTTTAATTTCTTTTTGAAATCTTTTCATATTTATTATGTCATCTTTAAATAAAATTTTATTTAAAATTTTTATTGCTACTTTTTCATTTGTTAAAATATGTGTTCCTAAATATACTTTTGCAAAACCACCACTTCCTATTTCTTTTTCTAAGAAATAATTTCCTATTTGTTTTTCTTGATGTTCTTTTAGAGTTTTTTGATTAAAGTATTCATCTGTTTGTTTTGATTTATTAAAATCTGATGATGTATTTGAAAGACCTTTTATTAAAAGAAAATCATTTATTTCATTTGGAGCTGTTAATATATTCATTGATTTTTTTTTAAATTTTTTATTTAATTGATAATTATTTATTTTTTAAAAAAGAAAGTATTCTTTTTCAAAATCAATATATTTAAAGTCTGATTGAGTAAGATAAAGAAAAGTTAATTCATTTAAAAAAAATATTAGAAAAAAATAAATTTCAAAATGAATGAATAATCTTTTTTCATATTTTTTATCTAAATATTCCATATCTATATAAATATCATTCCTCTTAAAAATAATATAATCAAAAACAAAAAATATAAATTTAAAATCAAATTAAAAAAATGAAAAGTTCAAAAATAATAGGAAAAATATCATTATCTTCTTCATTAAATAACCCAATAACAAATATATTATCATCTTCAAAATCAAAAAATCAAAACCAACAAAATATACAAAATAATGAATCAAAAGAAATTCAACAAATAAATCACAAAAGAGCTAAATCATCAAATAAATTTAAATATATAAAGAATTCCCAAAATATAAATTTAAATTCCATAATATCAAATATTCAAAATAAAAATCAATCAAAACATTATCAAACAACATCATCATTTAACAAAAATAAAAATTTTCATTCTCTATCACCAAATAATTCTAAATTAAAAAGTATATATTTACTTCCTCCTAAAACATCAAATAAAAAAACATTAGTATTAGA
Source organism: Isotricha intestinalis (assembly GCA_023807065.1). Lineage (NCBI taxonomy): Eukaryota > Ciliophora > Litostomatea > Vestibuliferida > Isotrichidae > Isotricha > Isotricha intestinalis. Next base: position 19,311 of record JAJJLU010000523.1, on the reverse strand, counting down.
TTTAGATGAAACATTAGTTCATAGTGGATTTATTCCCTTTGAATATCCTTCAGATTTAATAATTCAAATTGAATTAGAAAATGAAATTCATGATATACATGTTTTAGTTCGTCCTTATGTAAAAGAATTTTTAGAAGCAATGTCTAAAAGATATGAATTAGTTATTTTTACAGCTTCAATATCTAAATATGCAAATCCATTATTAAATATAATTGATAAAAAAGGACATTGTCCTTTTAGATTATTTAGAGAACATTGTACTTTAATTAATACTACTTTTGTTAAAGATTTATCTTTATTAGGAAGAGATATGAAAGATATTATTATTGTTGATAACTCTCCTGTTGTTTATGCTTTAAATCAATATAATGGTTTTCCTATTCCAAGTTGGTTTGATGATAAAAATGATACTGAATTATTAAAAATTATTCCTATTTTAGAATTTTTAAGTTATGTACCTGATGTTAGAGAATATATTAAAAAAATTGTTTCTGGAAATAAAGTTAAATTTGATATTGTTAGTAAAGTTATTAGTGGATATAATAATAAATTAAAAAATAATTTAATGCCTTTAAGTATGAGATTCTTTGATAGTAATTTTTCCAATCTTAAAGAAAATTGTAATAAAGAAAATATTGTTTTACATAAATCTAGATCAAGTAAAATCAATTCATTTAAAATTTTTTATAGTGATAATGCTAATAATTTAAATAAGAGAAAGTTAAAATATAAAAATAAATTAAGTATTACAAATAGTAATGATTTTTTAAATAAAAATAATATCTTTTCCAACAACAATATAAAGTTTAATTCTTCTTCAAAAAAAATTACTTTAATTAATAATAAAGAAAATAGAAATGAACTTAATACAAATATTAATGATTATATTCCAACTAACTTTTATAAAAACAAAAATAGGATGAAGAAAAAAAAAATTAGTTTAGATTCAGGAGTATTAAAAGATTTATTTAGTGTTTTAAGAAAGAATAATAAAAATATTTCACAAGATAAAGGGAATAATCACTATCATAATAATAGTAAATCACAAAGAATATTTACAAAAAATAAAGTATATTAATGTCTTTTAGCCGATAATTTTTCACCAAATAATATATTTATTTTCATTTAAGATTATAAAAATTAATCTGATTTCATTATTAAAAATAAATAAAAATAAACAAATTAATTAAAATGAAAAGAAAAATAAAAAAAATAAACACTTTTAAAAAACCAAAAAAATACACTTTTATAATATACTTATTTTTTTTAAACATCATTTCTTCTATAAAAAAGAACATAAGCATTAGAAGAAACATTTTCAATTTTACCCATTTGTTTTACAATAGAATCATTAAATTCAAACCAATTGGCTCCAATTTTAATATAAGCATAATAATGACCAAAATCAATAGTTCCTGTATGATTTGCAATACCATATAAAACATAAGAAGATCCAGTTCTATTTCCACAATCTTTATCAATGAAATTTTTTAAATTTAAAACTTCTTTAAAATGAATTGGAACATTATTTTTCCTTTTTGTTCTATTATTTAATCTTTGTAAAGATAATATTAAAATTTCTGGAGGACGAGAAAAGAAAATTTCTTTTCTATGAATAGTTTTTTTATTACATTTTTCACATTTTGTTTCAAATTTAATATCTTCACCTTCAAAATATAAATCAATTAAATCAACTAATTCAATTGTATTATTTGAATTTTTAGGGATTAATAAAGGTAAATCTAATATTTTTTGAAAAGAAAAAGTTTCATAATCACATTTACAAGTGAAAATATTAATAATTTGACCATAAAAAGTATCAACAATAATAGAATTTTCTCTAGATTTAAATAATTCATTATATTCATTATCACATTGAATTTTAGATTTATTTTTTGTGTCTAATTCTTTATAACGAACTGATCCTTTAACTTTATTTAATTCAGAATTAATATCTTCTAATAAAATTCTACAAAATTCTTGTGTATCACATTGATCATTTCCTGAAAATTGACGATGTCTGTGAGAAAAAGTTGTTTTAAATTCTTTTGGAGAAATTGCATATGATGTTTTTATAAATTGTAATATAAATTCATATAATTTTTTTGATATTGGAGTTCTTGTTTCTATTCTATTTTGTTCTTGATAAAAACGATTTATAAAATTTACAGTATGTATTAATATTTGAAGTGTTGTATTCATATAACATGTATTACCTAAATTTTGTAATCCTATTTTTGATGTTGTTATTTGATTTGTTATTTGATCAAAATTACTGTTATTAGTATTATTATTTTTATTTTCATTGTCTTTTGTTATACTTGAAAAATAATTTTTTTCTCTTTGATTATTATAATAATCATTCATTTTATAATCTGAAGTTTTAGTTAAATAAATTTGACTTTTTGAAATATTTGAATCTTTTAAATATGGACTTGAATATTTTGTTTGTTTTTGACTAAAATTTTGAGTAAAATAATTTGTTGGATTTAAAGTTGTAAATTGTGAATCAACATTTAAAACATTTCTATCATAATTACTACCAAAAAAATTACTTCCCTTTATTTTATTATTTTGAGAAATATTATTAATTTTATTTATTAGTGAAGAAGATGAATTATTTGTTTGGTTTCTTCTATATGAATTATTATAATTTTGATTCGATGTTGAATAAGAATTGTAATAATCATACATTTTTTTTTATTTATTTATTTTAAAATATATTAAAAATAATGTATTCTAAAAATATTTAATTTAATTTTTTTATTATATATAGTTTTTCATTAAATTAATTCTCAATTAGAAATATTATTTTTATTTTCTCTTTTTTTTAATTTTGATAAATCATATTTATCAAAAACTTTATGAGTAGGAATAATATAAACCTTATTTCTATTTGAAACAATTTTTTGTATTAATTGAATTCTTTTTTCAAATTCTAACCTTTTTCTTTTTGCTATATTTTCCAATTTTTCTTTTAAATTTAATTCAATAAATAAATTTTGATATTCCTTTGGATATTGATTAAATAAAATAATCTTTTCTATTAACAAATCATTAATCACTTTTTCTATAACTTCTAATCTAATTAAAGAAGGATTATTATTCTTTATTTCAAATTTTTTATTAACATCAAATTTTTTATAATTTTTATTTATATAATTAAAAATATCTTCAACTTTTTCTTTTATATTTCTTTCTAAACTAATTTCTTTATAACTTATTTCACATTCTTTTATTACATTTCTTTTTTGATTAATTAATTCTTCATTTCTTTCTTTTAATATTCTTATTTTTCTTTCATATTGTTTTAATTCTTCTCCAATTAATTTTTCTTCTTCTTCTTTTTCAATTTTTATTTGTGTTTCAATTTGTTTTTTTTCAATTATTAAAGGTGTCATTGATTTTTTAAGTTTATTGTATTTAGTTAAATACATTGCAAGTTCATCATTTAATAAAGTAAAAATATTTTCAAATTCTTCAACATTTTTAAAAATAGGTTTATTATCAAGAGGATAATAAATAAATTTATTATTAAATTGAATTGTTGGTTGAACTATACTTTTAGAAGGAGTAGTTCTTTTTTTTAATGAATTTTCTGAAGAATTTAAATTACTTTTATCATTTGGTTTAATTGAACCAAATTTTAAAAATTTTTTAGCATTATTTAATTTCTTCCCAGTTTTTTTAAATGTATTTTTTCTTATTCTTTGTTCTAGATAATCATTTAATATTAAGTTTTTTCTTTCTTCATCTTTTAAATATTGTCTTAAATCATCAAGAACAAATTTATTTGAATCTAATGTTTTATTTTTTACATGAAGTAAAAATTTTTTCATTGAGAAATATACGAAAAATTTATCTAATAGTTTAATTTTTCTTTGTTTTAATCTATTTATTTCTGTTTTTAATAAATTTTCTTTTAATTTTAATTTTTCATTTTCATTTTTTTCTAATTCAGTTGCATTTTCTATTTTTCTATAATATTTATTAAAAGAGTCATAAAAACTATTAAAATAACTTTCAGTAATATTTCTTCCATACATTGTAACATCATATTGATGTTTTTTTATTCCTTTTTTTTCATTATAAAAATAATATTCATCAGATAAAATATGATTGAAATATTTTTGATATCTTTCTTCTCTAATATTATCATTAAATAATAATAATTTTCCATAATTTTGTTTTTTAATAAATTTTTTTCCTGTATTGTCTAATATTTGAGGTAATTTTTGCATTCTTGAAGGAGAAGTTGAAATTGTTTTAGATTCATTTTGATTTATAATATTACTTGAATTATTACTTTTATTTAATTGAATATATGATGTAATATTTGTTGATGGATTATAGGTGGATAAATTTAAAAAACTAAATTTGTAATTTCTTGAAGTATTTTCATTATTATATAAATTTTCGAAAACTATTCTTAAATCATGTTTTCTTTTTTTATTTAATTCTCTTATTGTTGTAAATTTATATTCTGATGGTAATAATTCATGAGAATAAAATCTTTTTTCATTTAATACCCTTTCAGTTTTACATGATTTATTTTTATCGGTATAACTGTTGATTAAGATTTCATCATTTAATTTTAGGTTCATTATTTTCAAATTATTTAATATTTATTAAAATATATTTCTTTGTTTTATTTAGATTATGAATAAAAAAATATATTTTTAAGTTATAGAAATAAAAAAAGTTTTTATTGATTGTTTCTTACTTTTAAAATATACTATAGATAATCCAACCTAAACTTTAATTATTAATCATAAATATCTATAATTCCTTTTTAAAGGATTATATAAATAATTATTATATAAAGTAAAAATTAGTGATTCTATGATTAGCTCAATATATTCAATCATTTCAAATAATTCATTATTCAATTTAATCAATTAGAGATATTATAATTAAAACATTAATATAATTAAGATTTTATACATGACGATTTTTCAAACAGAAAGAATATTTATGATAATGTAGACAATTAAATTAAATTTATAAATTAAAAGATTCTTTTAATATAATAGGAGAAGAGAAATAATGAATTAAAAGAAAATATAAATTTATTGTTTAATTATGAAATAAATAGTACTATAAAACTTATTTAATTACTATGAATAATAACTTAAAATTCTTCAGAATATTGATAGAAATAATACATATTATATTAATGATTGAAATTGTAATCCAATAATATTTTAAAATATTGTTTTTTAGTTTTCATTCTAAATAATTAAAATCAATAAAAAGTAATTTATTAAAATATATTTAAATGGAGAAATACGAAATCCTTTCTTCAGATGAAGAAACACATGAATCTCGTAGAAGAGGAATTAGTTTAACACCTTTTTTTGTTTTATTATTTATAATAATTACAGGAGGAGTTGGAGTATTTGTAACATATGAAAAAATTTCAAGAAAATCAATTGAACTTGGAAATAGCTTAACTCAAGTTTTTATAATTAATGAAGGAATTAACAGAATTAATAATATTCTTATTGATTTAGTTAATCGAGATAAAGAGTATGAAAAATTAATTGAAAAAAAATTCGTTACTCAAAAGAATTTAAAAAATAGAACTACAACAGCTAAAAATTTAAATTATAATTATTCTTCTTTAATTAAAACTTGGGATCTTAAAGTAACAGAAGGAAAAAAATTATTAGATGAAACATTAAAAATAAATGATATTTCTATCAAAGAAACTAATAAATTATTTAAAACTTTATCTGATTCTATAAAAGAATATAAAAGTTTAACAAAGATTGATTCTAAAATTTTAGATAGTGATACTGAATATGATTTAATTGAAAATTGGATTAAAGGAGATAAAAAATTTAATTATAAAATTCAAAAATGTTTTGAATTTTTAAATGAAACTTTATCTTTTAATGACACTTTACAAAAATATTATGATAAATGTATTGAAGGAAATAAAAAAGAAAATAATTCGATAATAATTTTATACCAAACAATCTATTATAATAGAATAGGAGCTTTTATAAAAAATAAGGGAAAATATAAGGAACAAACAAATTTTGTTTTTAATTTAAAAAATAAAATTAAATATGATATAGCAGATAATCTTATTCAAATTTCTAATACAACATTTCCTTCTTTTGGGCTTGAAAATGTTCAAGGTCCTTATGATCTTAGAGTTTTTCATTCTGTAAATAAAAATAGTATTCAAATTAATACTACTATTATTAGGGAAAACGAAGTAAGAAATGTTGATTTACTACATATTGAAATTTTTCTTTTAAGTTAAACTAGAGTAAATTTATTTTTTTATTTAAAAATTTTTGTTTTTAAATTTTGTTATTTTAAATTCCAATTATAAAATAAAGAAAATAAAATATAAATCTATAAATGAACTTTCTATTTTAAAATTTATAATTTTAGAAATATAAAAAAAATTTATATAATATCCATATATAATTGAATTGAAAAAATAAAAGCAAATAATTATTTTAATATTTCTTATATATTTCAAAAATGTTTTTTCTTCTTTACTTTTAATTATAGGTATCTAAAGTAAAAAATAATTTAGGAATTCTTGAATTTTTTAAAAATATTTTTCAAGAAAATTTGATATTATTATTATATTAATTAATAAATAATTAATAGTATTTATTTTTTTTTAAAATAAAAATCCAAAAAAATAAAATTTTTCTGGAAAATAATATAATAATTAAGTTCTTAAAAAAATTAAACATTGAAATTGTCTTAAATGCTTAAAATATAAAAAAAATATATAATTTAAATTATAAAAAAGTAAAGTTAATAAACTGAAAATAACATGAATGAATTTTCAAAAGCCTTATAAAGAAAAATTAATCCTGCAAATTTAGAGAATATATATTTAATTTGCATGTTTTAAATGATTAAATCAAAAATAAATCATATAAATAATTCAATTATGAATGGTTGTGGTTATAAAAGATTTTAATCCATTTTTTAATGTTTTACAGATAATTATTTGGTTTAATAAATATTTATAAAATCAATAAAAGGATATTAAATACGTGAAATAAAAATTTAAAATTTATGAAAAATTTAAAAATGGAATTTATTTTTCACAATATATAGATTTGGTTATTATAATATTTTGAATAATTTTTCAGATTTCAATTCAATTGTTGTTTTTTATTATTCTTTTGATTCAAAAAGAATATATCTCTTTTCTTTTTGTTATTTTTATCCTTTGTTTTATAATTGATTTTTTTTCTTATTATTTGCTGCTTTAAAAATTTCTAGTGGATTATCTTATTATTCTCATATATTTTATACAAGTATATCATACATTTATTGTCGAAGATTTATAGAAATAGAAAATGATAATTTGAAATTATTTAATTAATTGTAAAGATTTGTTTAATTTGAAAATATAATCTTTGAAAATAAAATAAATTGTTATTTTTTGTTTTGATTAAACTTTAAAATAATTCTAATAAGAAATTTAATAAATATCACAAATAAAAAATATTTTTAATATTTTTATAAAATTTATTAAATAATATAGAATTAATGTATTTAAAAAACATATTATGTTATTAGGGATTATTTTTTTACTTTTTCTTCAAATTAAATCAGAATCAAACTATCTAATTAAAAACATTTCTTTATTTGAACAAATTTCATTTAATAATAGTAATTATTCTTCAAATCAAGATATAGTAATTTTCAGTTTTAAAAACAAAGAATTTACAAATTTAATTTTCTCTAGACAAGATAATAATAAAGGAGATATTATAATATATTTCTATGATCAATTTGAAAAAATAAAAAAAGAAAATGGGAAATTTGTTGATTTTCTTCAAGAAGATAAAATATCTGAATCTAATTATCAAGATGCTGTTTATTCCAATATTAATTACAATCAAATTTATTATTTTGTTTGTAAATTTAATATGTCATTATCATCTCAATATTATTATAATTATATAATTATGATTTATAACCAAAGAAGTTATTTTGAATTATCACAAAATTCATTAATTGAAGAAGATAAGTGTTTTCTTTTTAGATCTACTGGAAAATTTCAAATTTATATTAAAGATATTATCTTAAATTCTTTTTTACATATTCAATTCTTTCAATATGAGTTTTCCTCTTCTCTAAAAGTAATAATCAATGAAAATGAAACTAATTTTGATAATTTAAATCAATTAAATAAATTTTTCGAAGTAGAAATTTATTCATTTATTGAAATTCTATATGTAGTTGATAATCCTTTAATAAATAGATTTTGTATTAGATTTACTCAAAATGAATTTGTAATAAATGATATTTTAGAAAATAAAAATATAAGTTTATATTCTGATGGTACATATTATTTTTATTATATAAAAGATTTTGATTTAGAACTAATTGATTCTGTAAATATTACACTTAATAATTGCTATAAGCCAATATTTTATTGTCAGACAACTGATAATAATGATATATCTTATATTCCAAATAACTTTTCACTTTGTGAAATTTCTTCTTTTAAAAATGATTCTTTTTTAAATAGTTTTTATACAATCAAATATCAAGAACTTTTTTCTAACAAAGGAACTTTTTTTATTAAAATTAATTGTATTTTATATAATGATAATTATAAACAGATAAATTTTATTTCGGCAAAAGTATCTCAAAATTCTTTATTTAATTTGAAATTATTAAATAATAAATTAGTTAAAATATTCTTAATCGCATTATTATTTCTATCAATTATATTAACAATTATTTCAAACAATAAATCAATCGATTATTCAGAAATAGAAGAATTTGACAATTTAAAACTTTCAAATATTAATCGGAGAATATCAGATGATTTAGAAAAAAAATTAATAAAGATTAAAAAAGATATTGAAGAAGAAGAAGAAATCTTGGAAGATTAAAAATGATTATGATTATGAAATTAATTTATAAGTTAAATTTATTTAAATATCACCTAAAAAATACTAATTAATATATTAATGGAATAAATCTTTTTTAATCTTATATAATCTTTATAATTAAATAATTAGTAATTAATAATTAAAAGACTAATGAGACTCAGAAAAAGTAAATATATCTTTAAATATTAATTAATTTATTATTAAATGAACAACATAAAAAAAAAAATTGTAACAAAAAAATTTTTGATATTCTTTATAATTTCAATATTAATTTCTTTTTCACACACCCAAGAAATAATTTTTAAAACTGATTTATTATGTGAACAATTTGGAAGTAGTTTAATTTCACATATTTTTCAAAACAACACAAATTCAAAAAATTCAATAAACCAATCAAATAATTTAAATGAAAAATTTGAAAATATGACATTTAAAGATATAATAAAACATTCAGGAACAGGGTTAAATGATTTAGGAGATTATTTTGGTTGTAAAAGAAATAAAGTATCAGAATATTATATGATGAATATTATTTCTGGTCAAAATTCTTTAGTTCAAACAACTTTAGGTTTTTGCTATTATAAAAATTGTACAAAAGATTATTTTCAAAACTTCACTAATAAATTATCAAATACAATATATAATAATACATTATTAAATACTAATAATACTTTAATTATAAATTTTATAAATCCTGATGAAGAAATAGAAATAACAAAAAAATATTATGGAATAGCTCCAAAAGTAACAATAATATTAATAATAATAATAATAGCTTTTGAAATAATAATTACAATATTAAATCCAAAAAAAAAAATATTAAAAGCATTTAATTTCATATCGAATGCAAAATCAATATTAACAGTTAAAAATCAAAATAAATTATATGAACATTTACGTGTTTTTGATGGATTAAGATTTTTTAGTGCATTTTATGTGGTTTATGGTCATACATGTGTTTATCCTTTAGCTTATGGAGCAAAAAATGCAATTGAATTAGTTTATGCTTCTAAAAAATGGTATTTTGCTTTTGTAACAAGTGCTTATTATGCTGTAGATATTTTTTTTTATATGAGTGGATTTTTTTTCGTATTTTCAATTCAAAAATATTTAAATAAAAAAATCAATAAAATTAAAATTTTACTCATGGGATTTTCATTAAGATTTATTCGTCTTTTACCTTTTATGTTAATTGCTATTTTTGGTTTTACTTTTTTATTACCTTATTTAAGTTATGGACCAAAATATTCTGTTGTTGATAGTTTTAATAAAACATGTACAAAATATTATTGGCATAATTTACTTTTTATTAATAATTTTATTATTTATTCTACTAATCCAAATGAAACTAGTTGTTTTGGTCATGGATGGTATCTTGCTTGTGATATGCAATTTTTTATTTATTCTATGTTAGTTATGATTATTTTTAATAATAAACCTCATGTTAGAAAATATATATTTATTATTACTTTTATTCTTTGTTCCTTTATTCAAATTTTTATTGTTTATAAATATAATTTTTCATATAATGATATGATTCATACTAGTGATCAAGTCACAAATTTAGATCAATTACAACTTTTTTATATTAGACCTTATGTTAGGATTACACCTTATTTAATTGGGATTTTATTTGGAGAATTTTTTTTAGAAACAAAATTATATAAGACATATAATTCAAAAGAAAAAAAAGAAAAAGAAAAAATAAGTGAAAAAGAAGATCTTGATATTAATATAATAAATAATAATAATTTAAAAAAAAAAGATATTAAATTTACTCTTTTAAATTCTTCCATAATTAATAGCTTTTTACCAAATGAAATTAAAAATTATAAAAAAGAAAATACTAATGAATCAATGATGAATGAAATTCAAAATTCAAATATTTCATCATTTAATATAGAAATGAATGAAGAAGAAATTTTTGAAAATTCGAATAATATATATTTTAAAACAAATAGTTTCTTAGAAAAAAATGATTGGGTTTGTTATATAATAACAATATTATCTTTTATTCTATTTAATTTAGTTTTGTTAAATTCAAATATAAGTAATAGAGGTGAAAAAGAATTAAGTACATTTTATGCAGCAATGTTTCAAACTTTTGGAAAAGTTTTTTTTGTTCTTCCAATAGGAATAATTATTCATTTAACTTTTCTTGGTAAATTAAATATTTTAAGAAAATTCTTAAGTTTAAAATTTGAAACTCAAATTTCAAGAAATTCTTTTGGAATTTATGTTGTTCATTTATATTTTCTTGGTATATTCATTTTCAGTTATAGTAATAATTATTATATTAGATTTTTAGATATTGTGATTCTTTCTATAGGAATTTATTTTTTCTCTTGGATTTTTAGCTTTATAGTTGGTTTGATTTTTGAAAGTCCTGTTGTTACTTTATGTAAAGGTTTCAAATAAAAAATTTATTATAAACTTTTTAAATTTTTTAATTAATATAATTAATTAATTATCTTTTATTTTTTATAAATGAATTTTTCTCTTGTACATATTTTTTTTGTAAAAAATGTATTTAAATAAAAACAAAAAAAAATATCAAAAAGATAATAATTTTAAATCTTTTTAGAAATTTTCATTAGTAAAAAAATCTATTGTATGATTTTAATATAGATAATTGAGATAATCAAAATATTTAATTATATTAAATTTATAAAAGAATTTAGATCTAGATTAAATATATTTCATTTCCAACTCCATTCCAATAATACTTTAATTATATTATTTGAATATATGAATTTGCGAATACTATAACAGTTATTAAGTTTTAATTAGAATTCAAATCTAAAAAAGTAATATGTAAATTAAAAAAAAACGGTTTCAATTAATTTTTTTTTAAAATAAAAGTGTAAATTCCAAATAATATTTATTTATTAATAATTATTTATTTTGGTAAATCATCTAATCAAAAATTTGAGATATTTTGTTTGTGTAAGGGTTATTAATTTAGTTTTTAAAATTAATCACCTTAAAAAACATTGAAATTAACATAAAGAATAAAATAATAAAACAATAAATAAAAAAAAATAAGTGACAAAAAAAAAAGAAAAAAAGACTGGAAAATATAAATATCAAAAAATAAAAGAAATAAAAATTATTTAAAAAAAGATGTCAGGAATAACTCTTTCAAAATCAAATTTTATATCAACAAAAACAACACCTATATCAAAAGAATATATATTAGGAAAAACATTAGGAAAAGGAGCATTTGGCACAGTACGTCTTTGTATTCACAAGCAGACAAAACAAACAAGAGCATGTAAAGTTTTAAAAAAATCAACTCAAGATATGGAAGCATTATTTCAAGAAGTAGAAATATTATCAAAATTATCTCATCCAAATATAATGCAAATATATGAAGTATTCAATGATAAAACAAATTTTTATATAATATCAGAATATTGTCAAGGTGGAGAATTATTTGATGCAATATCAAAAAGAGGTTTTTTTTCAGAATATGATGCTTCATATATAATGAAACAAGTATTAAGTGCAATATGCTATTCTCATCAAAATAATATTGTGCACAGAGATTTAAAACCAGAAAATATTTTATTAGATGCAAAAGATAATGATTTAACTGTTAAAATTATTGATTGGGGTTGTGCTAAAACAGTTAAAAAAGATGAAAAAATGGATTCTGTTGATGGAACTTTATATTATATTGCTCCTGAAGTTTTAAATGGTGAATCTGACAAAAAAAGTGATGTTTGGTCTTGTGGTGTTATATTATATATTTTACTTTGTGGTTATTTCCCTTTTAATGGAGATAATGATGACCAAATTGTTGAAGCTATTAAAAGTGGAAAAGTCAATTTTATTAAAGATGAATGGAAACATATTTCTAATGATGCTAAAGAATTAATTCAAAAAATGCTTGAAATTAATCCTAATAATAGATTCGATGCTTTAGAGTGTTTAAATCATAATTTTTTTAATAAGAAAAAAGATAAAGGAAAAAAAAATGATGTTAAAGCAACTAAAAAGGTTTTAGATAATATGAAGAAATTTAAACGAGAAAGAAAATTAGAACAAGCTGCAATTGGTTTTATAGTTAATCAATTAGTAAGTAAAGAAGAAAGGAAAGAACTATCTAAATTATTTGAAGAATTTGATACTAATCATGATGGAGTTTTAAGTAGAGAAGAAATAATAAATGGATATAGAAGAACTTATGGTGCTGTTGATGAAAATGAAATTGATAATATGATTAGAAGTATTGATTTAGATGGTAATGGAGTTATTGATTATAATGAATTTTTAAGTTGTACTATTAATAAAGAAAAAATTATCAATAAAGAAAATTTAGAATATACTTTTAAAATGTTTGATTCTGATGGAAGTGGAAAAATTTCTGCTGATGAATTAATGAATATTTTTCTAAAAGGAAATAAAGATAATCCTGTTAATAGAGAAGCTTTCGAAAAAATGATTAAAGAAGTTGATGAAAATGGAGATGGAGAAATTTCCTTTCAGGAGTTTAAAGGAATTATGACTAAATTTTTCAAATAATTAATTTATTTGAAAAAATTGTATTTTTTTTTTTTAAGAATATAAATTTTTATAGAAAAATCATTAAATAACATTAAATATTTTTTTTAAATTTATTAGATATTCATTGAGATTATTAACTATATATTTATAATATAAAATTATATAATTTTTTCTCTTTAAATTTTATCAAATATATTTCATGAAATTGGTTTTTAATTACAATAACTGAAAAATAATTCTATTGTATTTTAAATACCATTATTTCTCAAAAAGAATTATTTAAAAAGGGACATTTCTAAATCAAAATTTAAAAAATTATTTCATAAAGAACAAATCAAAAAAAGTGATCACACAAATTAACGGTAATTTCAATATATGGAGTAATAATATATTAAAAATTAAGGAATAACAATGAAGGAAGAGGTAACATAATAAAATTTTATTTAGAACAATAAAGAAGATTTTATTAAATAAATTTATACAAGTGAAATGATTAATTATAAATATTGATTCTTTTAATTATATAAAAACATGAAGATTTAGGATTTAAGATATAAGTATAACATTAATATAAATTATTATTTACATTCAAGAATAAATTTTTTAAACCCATTTAATATATTTTTTCATCATTCTAAGAATAATTTAATGATATAAATATTTATATCATTTAATAACTAGAATTTTATTTATTTATATAATTATTTCTCTGAAAAAAAACATTATTTACTTCAGTAATTGAATTTCTATTTTTTTTCTTAGATTTTATTAAAAAAATTTTTTCTAACTTTTTAAAGTTTTCTAAAGTATTCAATATATTAATTACATTTAATCTGTTATTAATTGCTTTTACGTACATGGTTATTTGTTGATAATTTTTTTTGTTTGTTGATAATCTAATTGGAAGAAAGGTATATTTAAATTTTTTTATAAAACTATCTTTATTTTGAAATTTCTTAATGGTATTAATTTTCCTAATTTCATTTTTAAATTGTTGATTAGAATTATCTAAGTTAAAATTAAAAGTAAATTCTGGTTTAAAATTTAAAACCATTTTCTTATCAGGTTTATTAATATTATTTTCAATTATAAAATCTTTAATAATTTTCTTATAATAAGAATTTTTTCGATTATAATAATTAAGCAAACTACAAAAGAAAGAAATAAATTTAATAACACCACCTATATTAACTAAAACATTTTGTAATTTTGTATAAATTCTATGAAATATAGAGACTTCTCCATTTAAAGAAAAAGTTAAGGCAAAAAAATTTCCTGGATAATTCCCATTTTCCATATCTCTTATATCTGTATCTAATCTTAAATTACTAAATTGATGGAAAATATCTTCTGTATTTCTTGTAAAAATTATTCCATTATCAGAAATAAATTTTATTGCTTTAAAATTAATCCATAATCTTTTAAAAACAGAATAAGAAATAGGAATTCTTTCGCTTTTAACAGAAATCAATTTAACATCTTTCTTATTTAATGATTGAACATCATAATCTATAAATCTTAAATCTAAATAAGCATCATTTAAAATTTCCTTTATTTTTTCTTTTGAAAAACAACTATTATTAGTTGTTTTATTATTACATGAAAAAAAATCAAAATGAATATAACCATAAGGTGTATCACCACCATAAGAACCAAAAAGAGTTAAATTGTCATCCCTTATATCTAAACAATAAAATGTATTTACATCATAAATATTTATAAAATATTTTTTATATGCATTTAAATGCTCATAAATATTACATTGTTTATAAGTTAGATTAATAAAATTTTGAATTGTTATATTTTGATTTATAAAACTATACCAATAATTAGCTTTTATTTCATAAATTTTAATTGGATCTATTGTATTTGAATAAGCATCACTTAATCTAAAAAGAAAAGGTAATTTATTTGAATAAAATAAATTTATGTTCATATCTTTTTTCGTTGAAAAAATCACAGAACTTTCTTTTTTTAATATTAGTCTAAAAATAAAATAAAATGATGCAATTGATGATATTATTACTATTATTATACTTAAAATTCCACCATATAATGTTTTTAAACCTATTTCACCATTTTTATTCAATGTAAATAGGACTTTTTGATATAAAAAATCAGATTTTTTGATTAAATGCATTAAAATATTTGTTTCAAAAAATGTTTTAATTATTATAAAAATTATGTTTATTATATTTTGAATCTTTGAATAATAAATTAATATAAATTAATATATAATAAGAATATAAAATCATAAAACAAGAATTAAAAAAGTTAATTTATATATTCATGAAAACTACTTTTTTTCTCCATTTATATCAATTTATTGAAAATATAAATAAAAACAAAATTATTGGGTTTAAGATTTATTATTACACTTTAATATTTTATATATCACAATTTTATTTAAATTTATTTTATAAATTTCATTTTTTTGAATTTAAATAAAAAAAAAATATTTTTAATTATTTATAAAGAAAAAAAACATTGGAAAATTTTAAAAGATAAATTTTCAATTGTGATTGAAAAATGAAGATATAGAAATTCATAAATAATTGAGTGGAAATAAATTTTTAAAGATGAAATCATTGTTAATATATTTTAATTTTATAATAATTATATACAAAGAATAAACTCAAGTTTTATTTAATTATTTTGATTAATTATTTATAATGAAGAGATATTTATCAACGATAATCTTTAATTTTCTTTTTTTCCTTTTAATTACAATTTTTGGAATGATTTGTTACAATAATCCAAGAATATTACAAGGAGAAACATTAAATGAATTTTCAAATTCATTTTGTCAAAATAATACATATTTCCAATCATCAATATGTAAAAATGAATATAAAAAGAAAAAATTTATTCTTTTATTATTAGATGGAACCGCTCTTGATGCTTTAGAATTTTTTTCAAAACCTGAAAAACATAATTTAACAAGAATATATAAAAATTTTGAAACAAGATTAAAAATAACAGGATCAAATTTTGAAACAATGTTTACTGGAAAAGATAGTAGAAATTATTTTTATAAACCTTTTGTTTCAGATAATTTATTTCGACAATTACATAATGCAGGATATAATATATCATTTATTGGAGATAAAGTTCCGATTTTTAAATTTTTAAATATGGAAAATAATATTGAATTAAATTCTTATAAGATTGAAATTGAAAATATATCATTAAGTAATATATGTGATGATTCATATAATATTGAAGATGAATATGTGACAAATTTTTTAAAAGAAAATTCAAATAATATTGGAATGTTACAAATTACAAGAGAAGAAATGTATAAGAAATTAAATGAATATTTTAAAAATTCTTCATTTGCAAAATTAAATATATCAGAATGTTTAGAAAGAAAATTCCAAATATCAAAAGCAGGTGAAAAATTTGGATTAATATATTATACAACAATATTAGATCATTATAATCATGATTATTCAAAAAAGCATTATAAGACAATGTCTCAAGCTTATTCGATAGATTCATATTTAAATAAAATATGGGAATTTATTCAAGAAAATCCTGAATTTGCATTAATAATAGCAAGTGATCATGGAGGAAATATTTTTGTTGGAAATGGTGAAATTTATACTCATGGAAGTAATGTTCCTGGAAATGAAGGTGTATTTATAATATATACTAAAGATTTAAATATAAGTAAATTCACTGGAAATAAATATGAAGATATTAATAGATTTCATTATGCTCCAAGTATACCTTTAATAATTGAAGATATTAATATTCCTTTAGAATCTATTGAAATGCCTATTCTTTTTTATAATGATTCATTTTGGGAAAATAATGTTATTGATATGAAGACTTTTCAAATTATTGAATATTTTCAAAAAGCTATTTTAAAGCTTCCTAAATTCAAAAAGAAATTTTTAAAATTTATTGATGAAACTTATCAAATTTATCGAGAAGAGATTAGTTTTAATGAAAAACAAAATAAACTTAGAATTCATTATTCAAAAGGGATTAAATTTGTTGAAAGGAAATTAATTCCTTTTCTTTATTATATTATTTTTTGTTTTATTTTTATTTTATATATTATTAAATTTTTTATCGAGGTTTTATCTATGAAAAATATAATGAATGAAAAAAATAAAACTTTTAATAAAAATCTATTTTATTTAATGATGAGTTCATTATTTTTTCCTGTTATTATTATTTTCTTCCCATTTTTTGAAATGGAAAAAAGAATTAATTTTGTTATTTTATTTTCTTCTTTTACAGAATTAATTCCCATAATTAAAATAATGAAAAATTTAAAATCTTTTACTTTAGTTATTTTTCTTATAAATATTTTAGCAATTATATTTTTCAAAATAGAAGCTTTTTATTATTTAAAATATATATTTAGTATTTATGTTATCACTAAATTTGGAGAATTTATTTCTTTTTTAATTATCAATTGTTATATTTATTTATATTTAAAAAAAAATTTATTGAATAAATATTTTGATTCAAATAAAAAAATCCCAATGTATAAATTTTCTCTTTATTTTTGCTTTATCATTTCATTTTTAATTTATTTCTTTCATTTAACAAAGCCATATTATAATGAAGGAAAAAGATGTGTATTTTTAAATTGTATTATTTATTTATTATTATTTTCACTTTTATCTATTTCAATGATTATTCCAAAAGATGAAAAAGGATATAAAACAAAGAAATATATTTTATTTAAGGTTTTTCTAATTTTATTACAATTATTTATAATTGAAGATGCTCAAGCTTTTTTTATTTTAATTTTTTTTATTCCCTTGTTAGAATATTTATCATATATTTATGAAAAATCATGTAAATATTATAGAGTATTTATTTGGCAATTTTTTTTGTTTTTTTTAGAAATTTTTTATCTTTTAACTAAAAAAAGTTTTGGTCATAAAAACCAAGTAAATGTTTCATTACGTGAAATAGTTTCAAAAGGGAGAAAAATTGATTTTTTTCTAAATATCCATTTAGAAGCTAATTTCCCTTTAATTTTACTTCCATATTTATTTCAATTTACTTATTTTCCAAATAATAAATTTATAAATTCAAAATCATTATTAATGAGATATATAACTTATATAAGAGGAAATATTATTAGTTTATGTTTCTTATATAATATATTCATAAGAAAAGTTGAACGTGATTTTGCTAAATTAATGTATTATACTTCTCTCTATTCTTTTTTTATTATTTTTGATGGTATCTATATATTTTCTTTTTATTTTGGAGGAAAAATTAAAATTTTTAAATCAATTTATAATAGATATTTTGGATATCATAAGGTTAATTTACCTGATAATCCTGATATAGAGAGAGAAGTAAAATAAATTTATTTAATTTAATTAAAAATTTATATAAAAAAGATGAAAATTAAATTGTATTTTCATAAAACTTTTCTTTTCTTTTGATTTATTTTGGGAAAAATGTAATTAAATATTTAAATTTTAATTTAAATTAAACAAAAAAAGTAAATTTTAGTATTGGGAATAAAAAATAATATTTATGAGAACATTGAATTTCCTTGTATTAATATAAACAAATTATTAAATTTGAATATTTAAGTTTATTTTTAACTACAATAATTATAATTTGTATTAATATTTCAATAACAAAATAAATGATACACATTTTTTTATTAAAATAATTAAAAATATTATAAATTTTCAATGATTGATAATGATGTTTTCTCATTTGGAAAAACTCTGTTTAAGTGTTCTTATTGTAATCAATTAAAAGAATAATTTTAATACTTCTACCTTGTTCAAAATTACCCTTAGAAAATTTATTTGTTTCATTAAATATTGTATTAATATTTTATGATATAAAATATATGAAAAAATAATATTATTTAAAAAATATATGAATAATTATTGATTATATTATATAAATTGGGGGATTG
>JAJJLU010000522.1:0-34113 GCA_023807065.1 Isotricha intestinalis | reverse complement strand
CCCAATCCCCAATCCCCAATCCCCAATCCCCATCCCCAAAATAAATATAAAGAATAATATGTTAGAAAATATAAAATAACTAAAAATTAATAAATAAATAAAAAAAATTAAATAAAAAGTATTTATAAAATTCTAATCTTAAAATTTTGTTGTAAAATATATTGGAATGACTGGGGAGTTACCCCTCCACCCATCAGGGGGCACATGCCCATCTCTCCTACCCACACCAAAAACATTTCTTTATTTTTTTTCAATTTATTTCTTTTTATTATTTAACTATTTCAATTATAATTAATTATAAATAAATTCCCAAAAAAAAATATTAATTTATACTTATTTATTAGTAAATAACTTTTTTTCTTCAAAAAAAGTATATTATTAATTATCTTTATCTTCATTATCTGAATTATCTTTATCTTTAAACTCTTCAAAATTACTATTATAAACATCAATGATTTTTTCAGGAATATCAACATCAAAAAAAGATTGATTAATAAATCCTTTAATTTCATTAAATTCATCTTCACTGAATTCATCGTTTAAATAATTAGAATATAATATTTTAATGTTTTTTGACATTTTCATAACTATTCTAGCATGAATTTCTTCATCATAACCAGGATTATTTTTTAAATCAATATTTAATAAAATAGTATTTTTTCTCATTATTCTAATAAAATTTTTACAAGATTCTTTGTTTAAATTATTTTCACTTAAATCTATTGCTCTAATATAATTATCATTTAATAAGGAATTACATAAATAAAAAGAAGTAATTTCATTTAATAAATTACCTTTTAAACCAAGTGAAATTAAACCTTTTAAACCATTAAATTTTATACTTTTTTCATTTCTTAAATTATTTTCCCATAAAATTTGATCTCTTCTTTGATTCTGTCTTGAAATAATTCTTCCTAAGATTTTACCATATTTATCTTTTAAATTATTATAACTTAAATCAATATAAGATATTGAAGTATGATTTAATAAACTTCCAATTATAATTTCAAAAGGTTTTAAATTTATATTACAATTATTTATTGCAATTCTTTGAATTGAATTATTTTCTGATAATCCTTTTGATAATATTATTGAACAATCTTCACTTAAATATAAATCTGTTATACTTATTGATAATATATTTAAAGATAGATTTATTTGGGTTGACAAACCTTTTATTATTGAATTTTTTTTCTTTAAAAATAATAATTTCTTATCTCTTTCATCTTTTTTTTCTTTTGAATTTTTCTCTTTCTCTTTTGTATTTTGGTTTTTAAATATAAATTCTTTTTTATTTGGATTTTTATTTCCTAATCTTATATGCTTAAAAGAAAAATGATTTTCTAATAATTTACTTATTACATTTATTTCTTTTAATGTATAATTATCTATATATATATTAATTTGATTCTTTGGTAATTGCTCTAAAAATATTTCATTTGGATTTAATAAATGTTTATAACATATTTTTTTATAGTCTTCTATTACTTTTAAATTTTCTGAAACATTTTTCTTTTTTATAAATATTATATTCGATGATGAACTTTTTTTTAATGTTTTAAATATTTTTGAAGTACTTTTACTTATTGTGGTTAATTTTGTTTTTGATTTACTATTATTCATTTTTCAAAAAATAATTTGAATAATTTTATATTAGTCAATATTATTTTTTAATATATTAATTATTATGAATTATATTTTAATACTAACCTAAAAATAAATTTATACGATTAAAAAAATAGTTAAATGAAAAAAATTATTAGATGTGTATTAGGAAAAAAAAGCTAAGAAAGAAATCAACATTAAATCTTTGGAAAAAAATTTAACCAAATAAAATGGGAAATACATATGAAACAAATGAAAAAAAAAATGAACCATATTTAGATTGTAAAGAAAAATGTAATAACTGTGGTAGAAGTCAGTGTTTCAATAATATAAATCTTCATAAACAGATATTTGAATTAGGAAAACAATTTGAAAATAAAGTAAATGATATACCAAATTATTTATCAAAAAAACTAAATGAAATTTCAGATGATTTAAAAAATAATTATAATATTATTCATGGTTGTACGGGTTGTACAGAAAGTAATCATTTTATAGAAGAAGTTACTTTACAAAAGGATATTATTATAAATGACATAAAAAAAATAAATAATAATTTAAGTAATTTATATAAAAATGAAGTGAAAAATTTGGAAAAAGAACATTATTATATTTTAAATGAATTTAGAAATGATTTTAATATTAAAAAAAAGAATTACATTAAAAAAGAAAATCCTAAAATAAAAGAACTTGAAAGTGAAAAACAAAATGTAGAAGAAATAAAAACTAAAAAAAAAATGGAATATACACAAGATAAAAAAGATGATATAATAAATGAATATATGAAAGAAGAAAATATAAAATATGAAAATAATCTTAAAGAAGAGAAAAAATTAATTGATAATGAATATTCATTTAATATTGAAGATATAAAATTTGAATATACAGAAAATGAAAAAGAAACAATAAATTTATATAAAAATCAAATAAATCAAATTCAAAATTATTCAAAAATAATTCCGAATTATAATGATATTATAAATAATTTTAAATTAAATGTTTATTTTAATTGTTAAACTTTTGATTCATATTCATCATCATTAGATTATTAAACATAAATATAATTTTTTGACTAAGCATTGCTTTATTTTTTAAATCATTTATTTCAATTTCTTTTTTACTTTCAAATTCTTTTTTTTTAACTTCCATTTCAACTTCTTTTTCTTTTTTTTCTAAATCTTTAGAATGCTGATATTTAATTAATTCAATTTTATATTTATTTTTTATTGAATTTAAAACTTCAATTTTTTTAAGTTCAATTTCACTTTTAAATTTTTCTTCTTCTAATTTTATTTCTTCTTCTAAATTCTGAATATCTTGTTCTAATGCTCTTATTATATTTTCTTCTTTTCGACATTCATTATTATATTCATTTTTAATTGCTTCTAATTCATTTTCAAATTTTAATTTTTCTAACTCTTCTTCATATTTATATTTTTCTTTTTTATTTTCATATTCTTTTTCTTTGATTACTTTTTCATTTTCATATTCTTTTATTTTATTGTTTCTCTTATGATATTCTTCAATAATTTCATTTTTTAATTTATTTGCATTTTCAAATAATTTTCTATATCTACTTAATTTTTCTTTATGTACATTAAAGTTATACCTCTCACCACTAAAACATTTAGAGAAATGAGAATGATTTTCAATTTGATCTCTTAATCTTTCAGCTTCATAAATTACACTCATTTATTTTTATCTTTTATTTTTTCGAAAATTGGGTTTAATTTCAAGTTTAACTTTTTTTAATAAATATATTTTAATGATATTTTAAAAATAGTTTTTGAATTACAATAAATAATTAAGAATTCTTTCACCTACATAATAATATTTAAATTAAAACCTTTAAAAACAAAAAACCGGAAAAAAAATAAATAAAATGAAAACAATATTACAACAAACCTAACTCCAAACTTTAATAGTTCTATCCCCACTTCCAGTAATAATATTTCCATTTTTTAATTGAATAACATCAGCAACAAAAATAGAATGAGCATTTTTAACTTCACTAATTTTAACAATATCAATATTATTTTTATCAAATTTAAACTGACATAAATCACAATTTCCTTCATATTCTTCAGAAATTATAAAGCTTTCATTTTCTAAAGAATAAATACATTGAATGACATTATTATTATTATTTTTAATACTTTTAACAAATTCATGAGAATTTAAATTAATAATAAAAATTTCCATTTTCCCAATAATACCTAAATAAATATCACTTAATAAGCAGAAAGAATTAACCCAACTAGAAACCTTAATATTAAATAAACTAAATTTATTTCTATAATTTTTAATATCCCAAAATCTAATACATTCTTCTCTATCACTTATACTAACAATTTCTTTTCTAAATTTTAACTCAAATAAACTTCTAATTCCTTCTTTATGACCACCTAAAATTTTATATATATTATAATATATATTTAAACCTTCTTTATTCCATATTCTTATTGTTTTATCATATGAACAAGAAGCAATATTTCCATTTGATAATTCTATTGATTTATAAACCCAGTCTGTATGACCATATAAAATTTGGTCTACATTATATTTTGAATTTGAAATTATTGATATTATATTTATTTTCTTATCCTGTGATGATGATATTATTTTCCCATTTTTTAATATTGAAATATTAAAAACTCTATTTTTATGTTCTTTTATTTTTATTTTTTCAGTAAATGTATCTTTATCATATATTATTATTGTTCCATCTGAAAATGATGATGCTAAATCATTATTATTTAATATTGATAAACAATATACTTGTTCACATGCTATTGTTGTTGATATATTTCTATCATTTATTTTCTTATTATTAAAATTTTTTTCTATGTTTGATATCTTTAATAATTGCTCTGTATTATAAGATAATATATTTATTTTTGATGTTGTGTATTTTTCTATTTTTGATATTATTTTTTCTTGAATTGAATCAAAAGATTCTGAAATTACTTTTAAATTTTCTATTATCTCATAATTTATTTTATTTTCTTTTATTCCTTTTTCATAATCTTTTAATACATTATCTAATAATAAAATATAATTTGAATTTTCTTCTTGGTATTTTTCAAATAAAATCTTTATTTCATCTATTAATTCCATAAGAGAATTTATTATAGTATTTATTTTTTTCTTTGTTAAAATTATTTTCTCTTCTCCTCTATCAATATAGTTTTTTATTATTTTAATTTCTTCATTTTTTAAAATATCATTTTTAAAATCAAAAATTTTATGTTTTTCATGTTTAATTCTACATATTTTACATAAATTTTCACAACATTTTAAACAATAAGAATTTAATTCAATATTATGTTGTAAACAAGTATAATTAATTTTTTTTAAAGAAATTAATTTATGAATTGAAGAATGAACTGGCTTACAATCAGCACAATATTTTCTATTGCAAATATTACAATAATATAAATTTTCATTTTCTAATTCACAATCATCACATTTTAATTCTTCTTCTTCTTTTTCTTTCATATTATTTAATCTATTTATATAATTTTTTAAAGTCATTTTTCCATTATGTAAATTTCTACAAGTATAATTTATATTTAATAGTGATTCTTCAGATTCTGAAAAAGATAAAATTGGAGGAAAAGGACATTCAAAACATTTAATTTTCATTTTATAATTTAAAAACTTATTTTTTAACTTTATATATTTTTCAAATAAATAATTTTTAAATCTTTTATTTATAATTTAAATTATAAGTCATTGAAGAAAAATATTTTTACTTTTTTGATAATTTAAAATATATATTTTAATTTGAAAAAAAATGAAAAAAACAAGAAATGCGAAATTTTATTTTTTGAAAGAAAAAAAACCACAAACAAAATATTTTATAAAACAACAAACAATAGATAAATCAATATCAAAATCTCGTTTGTCAAAATCTTTAATGGGAAATAAATTAAATTTTAAATTAATAGATATAAAAGGAAATGCAACTCCAAAACTAATGAATAAAGCAATAAATAAAGTATCTTTATCTTTTCAAAAGAAAAAATATAAGAATATATTAACTCAAGAAAAAAAACCAATAAAATTAAAATATTTAAATGATGATATTTTAGATAAAATATTTTTAAAAAAAGAAGAAAATAATCATATAATAGAACACACAATAAATGCAAATAATAAAAATAATATAAATTTAAATGATAATGATAAAAATCTTACATTTTTAAGATCAAAAACAATTCAACAAAGAGTTTCAAAAATTTCAGAAAAAAATAATTTAAATGAAAAAAATAAATATGATTATTTCACTGGATTATTAAATAATTCTTTAGCAGATATTAAAAATGTTAATATTAATAAATATTCTCATGTTGCAAGATTAGCTTTACATGTTAATGATAAATTAGATGTTATTGAAGAACATGTTAAAATTATTAAACCTCAAAATAAATTTGCTAAATTTAAATTACTTTTAAAAAATCAAAAAGATAAAAATATAAATTTATTAAAAGAACTTTATGAAAGTAGAGTTCAAAATGAAAATATTTTAAAAGATTATATTAAAAGATTAAAAAATTAAAATCCAATATTTTAATTAAAAAAGTGTTATTGAATTTTAATTTTTGAGTTTGAAATAATTTATTTTGATTAATATATTATTATATATGATAAATTAAGTAATGATAATTTATAAATTTAGAATATAGATTAAATCATATTAAAATATTTAATTTAATTTAAATTTTAGAATAATTATTATAAATAAAAAAAACCAAATTAAGTAATTTTCCTGAAATAAAATATATAAAATACAAAATTTACACAAAAACAAAAAATAAAAAACTTCAACTTAAAAAAAATAAAAAAAAAAAATGTTAGACTCAAACATAGAAAAAGAAATAAGCATAAAACAATATAATGGAATAAAAAATGATCGTTATTCTCCAAAAGCAGAAGAAAGTTCATTTTCCTCGAATTTAAAAATAGATAAATATATGAAAAAAAATTCAATAAATATAAATAAAGAAAATAAAGACACAACAAATATATCATTTAACCCAATAGAAAATTCAATAACAAATTATACAAATCAAAATGAAGAAATTCCTTTTTCAAGTAATATAGATAAAATTGAAGGAAATAATAGTAGAATGGGACCTTTATTTTCTGAAAATTCTTTTGATTGGGAATTAATTAAATCTCAAAGAAATTCTGCTAATCCGAATGACAAAAAAAAAAAATTAAAAAATTATGGAAGTGATAGAGAAATTAAAGATAGTTATTTTAAAGATAATCAAAAAGATAGTTTTAAAGATAATAATATTAATAATAATAATATTGATAATGATAGTAATTTAGTTGAAAATGATTTAGTCAAAGTTATTCAAGATAATGAAGATGAAAATATAGAGAATAATAAAATTAACAATAATGTTTGTAATAAAAATTTGGGATATTTAAATTTTGATATTTTAGAAGTCAATGAAGATGAAGAAGAAGATAAAAAAACTAATGTAAATGAAAGAGTTACTTTACATTCTAAAAATTCTCAAAATGAAAAAAATCCTTTTAACACTTTTAATTTTAATAATATGACATACAATGATAATGAATGTTTTTTTAATAAGATAAATGAAGAAGATTATTCTTTTGAAGAAGATAATAAAATCAAAAATAAATCTTTGAAATATGAGAAAAAAAATAATGAAAGTTTTAAAGATTATCAAAAAAATAGAGATGAAAGTTTAAAAGACTATAAAACTTATAGAGAAATTAAATTAAATGATAGTAAAAGTTATAAAAAAAAAGATAATATAAGTATTAAAGATAAAAGTAAAATTGAAAAAAAAAAGGTTAATTTCAATTTTGCTTTTAAATTAAAAGAAACTTCTTATGACAATTCAACAATTAAAAAAGATCCAAATGAAATTTTAAAAGAAACAATAAATTTAATAAATAAAATAAATAAAAAAAATATAAAAATTACAGATAAAGATATTGGAAATAATTATTATTTATATGAAACTTATCCAAAAATTTCAAAAGATAATGAAGAAAAAAAATATTATTTTGAAAGAAATATAAATAAATTTATAGATGAAGAAGATCCATATTATTTCATTCAAAGAAGAAATAGTTTTTTAAGGAATAAATATTTTGAAAATAAATTATCAATTAATTCAAGTATTTCATATAAAACTTATAAAAATTATTCTAGAAAGACTTCAAATAATTTAACAAATAGTTTAAATATTATGATTAATGAAATTTCTAATAGGAAATATACTTTTAAAAAAAGTAATAAAATAAAAATAGGAGAAATGGAAGATATAACTTCTTTGATTTATAAATTAGGAATTAAAAATTTAAAAGATAATAATTTATTAAAACTACTATCTAATATAGTTTCTTTTCGTCAAATTGAAAATGATGGTTTTTCTTTTTATAGAGCTTTTATTTTTTCTTTATTTGAAAATTATATAAATTATAATAAATCAGAAGATATAATTTTTTTAACTAATGATATAATTAAAACAATTCCTGATGTAAAAAATTATGATAAAATAATAAATGTAATAAGAGAATTTAAAAAAAATTATAATATTGAAATAATAGAAAATGCTTTTAATGATTCAGAATTATTTTTTGATGAAGCAATATTATTTTATTTACAGAAATGTGTTGTAGAAATAAAGAATAATGATATTAATAAATATTATGAAATAAATTATGAATTTATAAAAACTGTTTGTGATTTATTTGAAGTTAATGTTAAAATATTTTATTTAATTGGAAATGAATATTCTTTTAAATTTAATGATTTAGTTATTAAATGTAATAATTCAAAAAAAGCAACAACAACTTTAAATTTTGCATTATTTTATAATTCTTTTTATTTAGTTTATTCAAATCAAGACATTGATACTTCACTTATAAATAATAATTTAATAAAAGAAACTTATATTGTTAATAATTTAGAAGAAACAGAATGTAAAAAATGTAAAAAAACAACATCATCTTTTATTTTAATAACAAATTATAATGTTCTATTTTGTTATAAATGTTTAAGTTCCTATTTAAATACTATTTTAATTAATAGAGCAATAATGTTTGCAAAGAATAATTTTATAAATTTAGAATATTATACAAGATCAATAAATATATATGAAGAAATAGATATTACACCTTCTATTTATTTATCAATATATAATAATTCAATTTTTGAAGAAATACATTCAATTATTTTAAAAATATGTTTTAATTGTTTTAATATATCAGAAACAATAATAAAATTAGAGTGTTATTGTCAATTTTGTCAAAATTGCTTAGAAGAATTTATAGATAAAGCAAGTGATAATTATAAAATATTAAATGATTATGAAAAAAACACAAAGGCAAAAATAAATTGCTTATGTAAAGATAATTTCAATTTAGATGAAGCTTTAAAATATTCTAAAAAAATCCAAAAAGAAGATTATATTGAAGCTAAAAAAAGATTAAATAATTATATTAATTCTAAATGTTGTATTTGTGTTAAAGATATAGGAAAATATGATAATATAAAATTAAAATTAGAAAATAATGAATATCATTTAATTTGTATTGATTGTTACAATGATATTAATAAAAGTTATAATAGTAATTTTATTAATGGAGAAAATCTTGATAGTTTTAGTTATGGAAATTCAAATAAAATTGATTGTAAAATTTGTTTTAAAGAACATTCAATTATTGATGAAGGAGAAAAGAATAAGAAATATATTAGAAAACATAAAAATAATGTTTGTAGTGGATATTGTACTAATTCTAAATGTTTTATATATTAGATAATTTTTAAGTTATTTTTTTTTTCTTTTAAATGATTTATCTATAAATTTTATCTTTTGGTATTTTTTGTATTTATTACTTATATTTTTTGAAAAAAAATATAATAAAATAAATATTAATTCCTATAACTCCTAATCAAAAAAATCAAATTATTGATTAATAAAAAAAAAAATAAAAATAAATATCAAATGTCAAACGAAGGATTATACTGGGACAGTACTCCTTTCATTCCAATGGCAGGAGTGACAACATCAACATCAGGTCAAAGTGCAGATTTATCAATTCGTCAAGATCTATATAACCCAGGAGTAGCTTCAACTCCAGAATCACAGGCAAAATATCGTAATACTCGTCATTTAATTCCAGGAATAAAGCAATTACATTATGGAGTATACAATGATCCAAAAGATTATGAAGATCTCGTTCATGGTGTTCCTACAAAAGTTTCTGATCATGTTCCTGATTGTATTAAGGGAAATAATTTAAATGGAAATAAATATTTTATGAATCAAATTGCAGAATCACAATATCCTTCCGCTAAAAGAGAACCTCTTGGTAAATCTATTATGAGAAATTATATTTTCCCTGAAGAAGTAAAAAGTGATGGTTTTAGATTTGGTATTCCTACTTCTGGAATTATGAATGCTAAAGATGTTATTTATAATGGTTGTTTACTTGATGAACCTCCTGATGTTAAGAAATTATACAATAAAACTCATGGTTTCACTGATCCAGGTGAACAACAGAAAAGAGATTATAAATGGATGTTTGATCCTAATCAACATGTTTTTGGTTTTTTCACAGATAAGGAATTAGATGGTGCTAAAAAAAGTTTAATGACAGATAATTTATATAATCCATATCCTCAAACGAAGATAGTAGAAAAAAGACTAGAAGATTTTAGATCATCAACAACAGATATGTTAGGAAAGAGTAAATATTATGGTACACTTCATCCTAAATATGGTGATGACTTTGCTTTTGGTAAAAGATCAAATTTCCGTGATCAATGGAATGCTGGAAGATGCATTCATGGAGACGCAAGTACTGTTAGTGAGAAGTCTGTTGCTCCTGATATTGATTTAGGAAGAGATTATCATTATGCTGAAAAATTAAAGTCACTTCAACCTATTGAGAGAGATCCTAATAAAATTTATGGTGTTCCAAGTATTAGAAGTGATTTACAAAAAAAAACTATTAAGAGTGTTACTGATATTAAAAATTATGGGGATGAACCTGATGTTTATGAATTACTTTATCCTCATCCTTGTGCTATTAGAGGTGTTCATGATGAAGAATTTGATGTTTTATATACTAAAGAAGAAATTTATGCTCTTATGAAAAAATATGATTTTGAAATTCCTGAAGAAGAATATAATTTAATTTATCAAGTCGGATTAAAAAATTATCCTAATGATGAAGGTAAAATGTCTCCTAAAAGTTTTATTAGTACTATGAGGAATTTGAAAAGGGAATATCAAAAATATAGAACTTTGGTTAATGCTGCTTGTTAAGATAATTTAAATTTTTTTTTAATTTTAAAAGTAATTTTTTTTATTGTTTTATGATAAAAAATCTAAAAAGATATAAAAAATACTTTAATAAAACTTTTAATATTTTTTAATAAAATATAACTTGTTCTTAATTATTAAAACAATTTAAATATTCTAATTAAATGGAATTTAATTTTTGAAATTGTATTTAAATAAAGGCATTAAAGCAGAAGCATCATCAACATCACCACTTACTTCAAGGAACAAATATGTCTTATTATCTTCAAGAGGAACTTTACTATTAGCTTTATAAATATCTTCAATTTTTTGACCAAATCTATCTTTATTAGAAGGCATAAAAGTTTGAATAATACTAACATTATTAGCAGTAATAACACTGACATCAACATTATATTCTTTTTTGATTTCATCAATAAATTCTTGACAAGTTTTACTTCCATTAATAACAATTTTATCCCAAACAGTCCATTTAGGAGGAATAGCTTTAACTGGTCCTAAAAGTAATTCATCATAGGCTTTATCTTGCATTTTTATAACTTCTGCTGGTTCAGTCATAACAAATAAACTAATTGCTAAATTAAGGAAACAATTCCTCATATATTCTATTTTTTGAGTTTGTAATAAAGTATATAATTGTAATGAAACAATTCCTGTAATTGATGCTGTAGTAGTAGCAATTGCAGGTATAATTTTCCCAGCAATCATTTTAGTTTTTTGTCTATCACTTTCTTTAATTTTATAATTTCTTGCTCTTAAATTTGAACAAGCATGAATGAAATCAATATGACCATTTGAATCATCATCTTTTTCAAAATCTTCAGGATGCATTTTTGAAGGATCTGCTTTAGTTTTATCATAAAGTGATAATTCCTTCATTAAAGCAGCTAATTGTGAGTCTTCTTCAGCTTGTAATTTTTCAGGATCAGTTGGTTCTGGATCAGGATCATCATCTTTTACTTTTATATTCACATTTTTAGGTTTGAAAGGAGCTATTATTACTTTACTTGAAACTTCCTTAATATAATCATCATCTGTTTTTGCTTCAATTGAAAGTGCTCTTGCTAATATAATTGCATATTCTTTAACAAACATTAAACAAAGTGGTTCATTTGCGTCATATGGTATGGGATGAGGAACTCTTTTTGAACCTGACCAGAACATTGAACCATCTTGATTTTTATAATCTTCTGGGAAATTATATAATAATTGTGAGATTCTATAATTGTAATTTTCAGTATATTGCATTACGGCATATTCTATTACTTTATCAAAGGAATGTTCTGCTTCGAGAATTACAATATCTTTAATTGTTTTCAATTTCTGTAATTGAAGAGTTGTATTACCTTCTTTTTTTAAATCTTTATAAAAATCATCTGGATTTTCTACTAATTTTTTAGCATCTGCAACAACATCAGTGAAATATTCATTAAAATGATCTCTTCCCCATTCAATACAATGTTCAATCATTGATGGGAAATTATGCATAGTACACATTGGAACTGCTTCTTGAACTGGATCTTGAGTATCATTATAACATGTAGTAACATGTGGAACAATCATTTGGACATGTGCTTTAGTTCCTAAAGTACCAGAATCTATAAGAGCTTTACCATAAATTGTACATTGATTATCTACATATTTTCTTGCTTGAATATTATCTACTGCATTAATTATAAAGGTTTGATCATCCCAGAATTGATCATTAAATATATGCTCATTTTCTGGTCCAACACGTGATTGTAAATCTACACAATTAAATGCTGGATTCATTTTCTTTATTGCCTGACATGCACATTTTGATTTGGAATTACCTACATTATCTTTTCTGAATAAAAATTGTCTATTTAAATTAGAAACTTCAATGTTGTCATTATCAGTAACAGTGACTTTTTTATTGTCTTTAGTGGAAATACCCATTAAAGCAAAATTCTTCAGAAATTCACAACCTAAAGCTCCAGCACCAATCATAAATATATTACTTTTTTCTAATTTATCTTGAATTTCATTACCATAAATTGCTATTTGATCATCATATCTTGAATTCTTTAAAGTTCTATCAGTATTTTCTGGTAAATTTGCAACAGTTTCAAAGAAATCAAAATATAACCATTGATTAATAGGAGTATATTTTCCTGTAAATTTAACTATTTCTTGTGCAACTATTCCACCAAGAAAAGCACAAACAGGTGAAATTTCACTTCTTGCCCAATTTGAAATATTTCTAACAATATTTTCATCAAAATCTTGTGAATTTTCAATCCATTTATATTTCTTTTCTTTAGCTTTGTTATATATATCTTTACTTTCAGCAACAACTTCATCTGCATCTTCCTTTTTATTTAATTCAGGTAATTTTTGATGTTTTTGATAAAAATGGTGAACAGCCATAAAAGCACAATGTAATAATTCATTTCTTCCAAATTTACTTAAATCAATGGGTTCAATAGGGACATCTTTATAAGGTTCTTCCATTTTTTCTTTAAGTGACATATAACTAATTGGTTTAGGGACTTTAACTTGTTCAATAATACCCCCATTAGTATAATCTCCATAAGAGCTAGTATCACCAATAGAGAAAGAAATAGAAGAAATAAATTTAATTTGTCTTGGTTTACCATCATTTAATTCAGTCATTCCTCCAACTTCTCTGAAAGTAACATAATCACCATCACCAAGAGCTAATTTTCCTCCACCAATAGAATCATCAATGGTAACAACACCTTCTTTATCTTTGGTAATAATTCTGGCTAAATAAGTTTTACATTCTTCACCATTATTATCTCTAATAAAATGTTCATTTCCAAAATCAACGAAACAATAACCAGTAATACCTAAAGTAGCAGAGTAAATAAATCCAATTTTTTTTTCTCTACATAAAGAATCGACTTCAATCAAAAAGTCCTTATTCATTAATTCAGTAATAACGACAACATGAAAAGATGGAACTTTACTAAGAATATCATTACCCTCCATAACAGAGCAATGAACATAAGGATTTAATTCAGCTAATTTTGCAAGACAAGCTTCATCTCTTCTTTTTTTTCCTACATCTTCTTCAGTTAAAAAAAAGTTATTTCCTAAATCTTGAATTTTAGTAATTTCAGGATCATAAATTGTGACTGAATGTGGTCCCGCTAAAATTATATTTTTTGCTGTTTCTACTCCTAATCCACGAAGACCAATTATTAACACATCCATCTTTATTAATTTACCCATTGTTTCCATCCCAAATGTTCCTATTTGACGGGAATATAAATTTGTGTCTACTGAAACTTCTTTGGACATTTTTTTTTTTTTATATATAAATGTTTTTATTTTAAAAGGGATTTTATATTTTTTTTCAACTTCTTTATTTTTTTTTTATATTTTGGTTATTAGAGGAACTTAGAAATAGTTATTTTTTTTAATTTTTAATAGGGAAAATAAGGAGATATAATAAATTTTATTTTGTTTTTTTTTAAATTTTAATTATTTTATTTAAATATTATATTATTTTTTTTCTAGAATTTTTTTTAAATGTTTCAATATTTATTAAAATTTAAATAAAAAATAAAAAATTCTTTTTCAAAAAGATAAAAAAAAAAATAAAAAATTAAGCATAATCAAATAAAAATGAAATACCTCCTCTATGCCCTTGAATAGGTTTAATCAAAAACATCTTTCTAGTCATTCCGTTACTGACGAAAGGAACTTCTGACAAATTAGGATTATTGACTTCATACATACCTTCAAGACACAATTTCATATTTAAATTTCTATTAGATCCATTTTCGAATCCAATATAATACCCTCCTTGAACTCTATGAACATA
This sequence comes from Isotricha intestinalis, assembly GCA_023807065.1. Taxonomy (NCBI): domain Eukaryota; phylum Ciliophora; class Litostomatea; order Vestibuliferida; family Isotrichidae; genus Isotricha; species Isotricha intestinalis. The sequence continues at coordinate 19,374 of JAJJLU010000522.1, read as the reverse complement.
TTGTTTTAAATAACCATTCTGATCCAATTTTTCTGGAGTTTCAGCAAAAACTTGATTAGCAATATCCTGAGTGCTTTGAGTTTGTTGTTGTTGTGGTTGACTACTACTACTTGAACTGGAAGGTGCATTCCCTCTTTGACCACTTGCAGCTTTTGCTGATGTCTTCAATTCATATGAATATAAAGATGAATAAGTATATGGTAAATGAGCAAAGAGGTCAAATCCTCCTGGATATACCGTTTTTGATATAGATTGAGCTTTTTCGTTATTCCCTTCTAAATAGAAATCAGCATTTCTAGGACGGTTTTTAAATACTAATGTATCTGTTAAGGTTACATCATATTGACCGTTGGAATTATCGAATAAAATGAAATTGAAAGGGAATTCACTTCCTTGTTTTTTACTTTGATATATTACTCCTTTTGCATATTCTTGACCTTGAATATTTTTCTTACAATAATCAAATATTCCTTCACGGAATGCTTGCTTAATGTCTTTGTTTTTTTCTTCGTATATTCCTACAGGAGATGATGAATAACATGATAAATTGTAACAATGAGGTGCTTGACCTGATATGTAACGGAAGTTAATATCTGAAATAAGATAATATGTTCCTTTATCAAGTGTTACTTCTATTGCATTTTCCATTTCACCATTACCATTAGCTTTTACATATCTATTATTTTTATCTACTAACATCAAATAATTAATAACTGGATTTTGATAAGTTCCATCCTTTAAGGCAATTCTAGGGTTTTTTTGATGTAATTGAATATAAGCATGAGTATTACTATTAACAACTTCGATTCTTGAAATAACTGCACCTTTATGAGTTTTAGCTTTAGGAACATGCAAATAACTATAAACATAGTCATCATATAAATGGCAAATACCAATAACTAAATAATAAGTAATAAAATCTTGATAACTCATCCAAAAAGATCCATCACCAGTATTTTTGACAAATCCAACTTGTTTTTTAATATCAGAAGTCCATTTCCTACTAGTATCACACCAATCACCAGACCATTCACCATTACCCCAAGGATTTCTAATATGAACAAGTTTTTCTCTTCCACTTCCAGTATTAACTTCCCTAACACCTAATAAAGTATAAGCATGACCAGGAACTAAACCATTTTCTTCAATTCTTAAATTATAAGTATCCCCAGAAGTACCAGCAGTCATAATAAAACCTCTTTTTTCAGCATTAATTAAAGAATCCCAAATTTCACTAGCTTTTGCAGAAGTAATTCTAATTTTTTCAGAATGAGTATTTGTAATAACATCAAAAACTTCATGAGGTTCTCCTCCAATTGATTTAGCATAATTACCATTTAATTTAGCCCATGCTTTTTCAAGTAAAATAACCCATAATTCATGTCCATTAGTAGAAGTAAATGCAAAATTTTTTCCCCATGAACCATAACATGGAATATAATCATCAACAAGAACTAATTGCCATAAACCATTAATTCTATAATAACAACCATAACAATGTTCACTTGATTTTTCTTTAATATAAAATAATCTTTCGATTAATTTTGGGAATTTACATAAAGCAGCGACTGCACTTAAAAAGTAACAATCACCTAAACCACCTTGAATAATATCATCAGCTGATATTCCTTCATAGAAGACTTGATAATTTTTAGAATTAAAAATATTTTCTGCTCTTGCCCAAGTTATTTTTTCCCATCCTTCAACATCATAATCTTCAATTCCTTCTGGATAAGACCATCTACCATAATTATCAACAGGACATAAGTTCTTTTTTACAGGTTGGAATAATTCATCAGTATATATTGAACCTGGAGAACACATTTTTTGATTTCTATATATTTTCACATCTTTTGGTATTTCTACATTTTTAATTGATACTATTTGAGTTTGTTGTTTTTGCTTTTCTTCTTCTTCTTTTTGTTTTTCTAATATTTTCTTCTCTTCTTCTTCTTTTAATCTCTTCCTTTCTTCTTCTTCTTTTTTAAGGGCTTCTTGAGCATCATATCCTAATTCTTTTGCAATTGTATTTTTTTCTTCTTTATTTAATAATTCAACTATTGCATTTTTATCTTTTTGAAGTTCATTTAAATAATCTTGTAATTGTTGTTTAGTCTGACCACTTGCCTTATTAATCATATTTTGTAATTGTTCAATTTTACTATTAATAATAGGTAAATCATCAACATTTAATTGTTTAACTTCACTTTTTCTTTGAGCTTCTTCTTCTTCTTGTCTTCTTCTTTCTTCTTCTTCTTTTCTTCTTTGTTCTTCTTCTTGTCTTCTTCTTTCTTCTTCTTCTTTTCTTCTTTGTTCTTCTTCTGCTTTTCTCCTTTGTTCTTCTAATATTTTTTGTTGTCTTTCAAGTTCTCTTTGTCTTGCTTCTTCTTGTTGTCTTTTTATTTCTGCTTCTCTTCTTTTCTGTTCTTCAATTCTTTGTAATTCTAATCTTCTTTGTCTATCTTGTTCTATTTGAATTTGAATTTGTCTTTTTCTTTCTTCTTCTTCTCTTTTCTTTCTTTCTTCTTCAATTCTTTTCTTTTCTTCTTCAATTCTTTTCTCTTCTTCTCTTCTTCTCTTTTCTTCTTCTAATCTTTTCCTTTCTTCTTGTTTTCTTTTTTCTTCTTTAATTCTCATTTCTTCTAATTTAGCTTCATCTTCCTTTAATTTCGAAGCTTCTGCATCTCTTCTTAAAGCTTCTTTATGAGCTTTACTTAGCATATTAACAATAGGACGATTATTTCTTAAAGTTTCAAGCATTTGAACTTTTTGAGCCATAGTATAATTTGTTTTTTTTCCTTTATTTTCATCATCAAGTAATTTTAATGCTTTAACAACCATACCAATTGTTTGTAATATAAAAATTCCTTGATCTTTTGATAATTTTTCTCCTAATTTCTTCCAATTATTTTGTGCTCTTGTATAACTAATTTTCAATTGTTCTTGAGTTAATTGTTGTTGTTTAGGTTGTTGTTGTTTTTTCTTCTTATTTCCAGAATCTCCAAAAAAACCAAATAAATTATCAGTGACATCATTAAAATGTTGTTGAAGACTTCCTCCATCAGAATCAAATAAACTAGCAATACCAAAACCTCCTTTTTTCTTTTTTCTCTTTCCTTGTAAATCCCCACCATCATCATCGGCATTATTTCCTTTATTACCACTTAACATAGAACCAATTCCTCCAACTACTCCACCAACAACATTTCCTAATAAACCACCAGATTTCTTTTCATTATTATCATTATTACTATTTCCAAATCCTTTAGCAATAGAATCACTAAAAGTTGATAAAAGACTATCAAATTTATTAGAATCTAATAGAAATGATGCTGGACTTGATTTTTCCTCATTGTTATTTCCTCCGAACAATCCTCCAACTGCACTTCCAATTAAACCTCCAATTCCACCTCCTCCTTTTTTACCACGTAGTTTCTCATCATTTTTCTTTTTAGCTTGTTTAACAATAAATTTTTCAGCCTCTCCTAAAAGAGCTTTTGGATCAATTTTAATTTTTCCTTTTCCTGTCTCAGGATCTCTATGCCAAAAACGCTTTACTAGAGGGCATACTTCTGCATAATTTACTCCACGAACTTTGTCTTTGAATTTTGGATTAAAAAATGCATCATCTGGAATTAATGGTTGAAGAATATTTTTTTCTAAAGTTTTTTCATCTTTTATACTTTTTAACATTTCTTCTTCATATATTGGTTTATCATTGTTAACATAATCTTCAGTTAATTCAGATTCGTCTTTATCAACATGTGGATTTGTTCTAATAACTTCTTGAAAACGAGGTTTAATGAAAGTAATTTTATTTTCATAAATTTCAATTTCAAATCCTTGAACTTGTTTTCCGATGACTCCAAATAAAAAAGGATTTCCTTCAGGCTTTCCAATAAATAAAGTTTTCCCAGATCTACATTTAAAACCTAGAAAAGTAACATGATCAGTATAAGTTCCTAAAACATTTGTAATACCATCTCTTCCATTAATATCTGGGAATTGTTCTTTTAATTCTTCTGGTCTTTCTTCTAAAATACCTAAATTAATTTCTAAACTAATAACATACTCTTCTTCTCCTTTATTTAGAAATAAATCATTTTTGAAAAAATCATCATAATATAATCTAATACCTATAATTTGTTCTCCTGATTCATCAGTAATAACAGAAAGTTTACTAATAGCATAATGATTTTCAGCATTATTAGTTTGATAATGTAAAGCATGTTCTAAATGATTTCCATAACCTTCATTTTCACTTATTAACGTTTTATTATATAAATCATCGAAAAAAGTTTTTGTATTTTCTGAAAGTTTTTTACCTCCTTCTTGAATACGATAATACATTCTTATCATTCTTCTAAATGTTATATATTTTTTTTTCTCTCCTACTATTTGTTTAAAAACTTCCGGTAAATCTATATTTTTCCCCACTGTCAATACTCCGAAACATTCTTCAAAACGAGGAAATGATGCCATGTCTTTATATTGATCAAAGAATAGATAATCTGATACTATTTTTATTTTTTCTAATGCTTCAGGAGCTAATTTTAATCCTATATTTTGATTCCTTCTTCTTCTTCTACTCATCTTTATTATATTTTTTTATTTTTATTTGATTATTTTTTTTGGGTTATTAAAGATTTTTTTATATTTATAGATGAAAATAAAAACGTTTTTATTTAAACATTATTCTTTTATTTTAAATAATTATTATAAAAATATATATTAAAGTTTTATAAGTGATAAAGAAAATATGAAGAAACAATTAATGAAAATAATACAAATAAAGAAAATATAAATTGGTCAATTGATAAAAATTATATTTTTAAATTATATTTTTTGATTATTTATAAACATTATTTTTCATTTTGTTTTTAAAACTATTAAATGATTCTATATTTTAAAGAATTATTTCAAATAATTGATTTAATGACTTTTTTATAATATCATTTATATTTATTTAGATTTAAAATTTGTTGTTTTATTATTTTTCCTCATTTAAACTATTATATTATATTCTATAACTTTAATTATTTTTTTTATTGAATTTAAGAATTTAGAAAAATAATTTCAAAAAAAAAAATGAATATAAAAAACCAATCAGTAATTCAAAAAAATATAAATTCAAAACCAACATCAATTTACTCAAAATTATATAATAATAAAAATAGAATTTTATCAAATTCATTTAGTATGAAACAATTTTCTCCTATATCAATGGAATTATTTGATAGGGAAAAAATGGAAGAAGAAATGTCACAATTAATAAAAGAAATAAAGAAAAAAACAAAAGAATATAAAAATTTAAAGAATGAACATAATCAAATGGAAGAAGAAAATATAAAAACAATGAAAATAATAGAAAATTTAATATTAGATTGTAAACAAATAAAAACTCCAATTGAAAGACAAAATTTAGAATATGATAAAGGAAATGGAAATAAATCATTAATGAAGAATTTAAAATATAAATTAGAATCTTATAATAAAGAATTAAATCTAACAAAAAATCAATTAAATAAATTAAAAACTAAAAATGAGAAAATTTTAAGATTATTTGAAATAGAATCTAAATTAAAAGATGCAAAAGAACAATTAAATAATATTTCAAAAGAATATAATAAAAATATTATTAAATTAAATGATTTAGATAATGAATCTTATAAAGCAAGTGAACAAACAAAAATATTAATTATTTCAAATAATAAATTAAAACATGCTAATGAAGAACTTAAAAATAAAATTAAAATTTTAGAAAATGAAAATGATAGTTTAGAGAATAAAGAAAAAATACTTGATGAAAAAAATAAATCTATGAAAGAAAAAATAATAGAAATGAAAAATAATATTAAAGAAAAAGAAAAACAAATGGAAAATTTAAAAGATAAAATTCAAGAATATAAAGAATTAATGGATGAAAAAAATAAAAGTGATAATATTATTTCATCACAAAATAGACAAATTAATTTATTAAAAGAACAAAATGAAAAAAAATTAAGACAAATTAAAGAATTAGAAAAACAAAAAGAAATTTTTGAAAATGAATTAGAAGAATATCAAAATAAAAATAATATTTTATCAAATTCAAAAATTAATAATTTATTGAATGAAAGGAAACAAAAAGAAGAAGAATTATTTAAATTAAAAAAAGAAAATGAAAAATTAAGAAATAATATTCAAAAAAAAAAGAAAAATTATTCAATAAATAAACAAACTTCATTTGAATTAAACACTCCACTTAAATTAAATTTCAATATAAATAATATTTAATATTTAATTATTAATTTTTTAACTGAAATTGAAAAAATTTTCAGAATAAAATAAAATAATAATTTAATCAAATAAAACTTTAATTTTCAATAAAAAAAATATTATAAAAAATTTTTATTATAAAAAAATATATTGTTAAATAAAAAATAACAAATAAAATGAAAACTGCTAAAATAGAATATCAAGTAGATTCAATATTAAAAGTAACAAAAGAAGTAATTCAATCATCAGAAAAATACAATGATTATTACATAGGTCAAAATGATACATTGTATTCTTTTCAGCTTCCCTTAATAACATCTTTAAATAGATCATTAACAATAGAAAATGAAAATTCAAAAGAAAATGAAGAATTAAAAGGAATAAGAAATGCACATATTCGTTCAAATAAAATTCCAAAATTATGTCCTTTATATAATGATAAAGGTGATTTACTTCCAACTATTGCTTCTCATTCTAAAATTTCTTCCAGAAGTTTACAATTAAGCAATTTACATTTATTACGTGAGTATTTAGCTAAAATGCCTTTTAAAGTTAATTTAAGATATAAAACTATTCCTAATATTAATCATGCATTTGATATTTTACAAAAAGATGTTTTTAATGAATATTCTCATAATTTAACTTATAATTATGAAGAAATTTTTGGAAATAAAGAAAAATATTTCAGAGAAATTAAAAATATGATTGAAAATATTAAACTTGAAAAAAAAGACTTTTCTGATGATAATAATTTTAATTTTGATAAAGAATATAAATTTGGAAAAAGAAAAAAAAAAGCTAATTTAAATTTAAGATCTTTGAAAATTACATTTGAAGATATAACTGAAAAAAAAGAGGATTTAAAATTAAATGAAAATGAAAAAGAAAACGATGAAAATAATAATAATAAATATGATATAGAAGTAAATATTCCATTTACTTTACTTCCTGTATTTTATAATAAAGGAGATGAAGATTTTAAATCTTTATTAACATCAATAATAAAATTTGATGAAAATTATGAAAAAGTAACTTTAAATTATAATGAATTATATTCATTTTTAAATAATAATGAAGGATTTAAAAAAGAAAAAGAAGAAAAAGAAGAAAAACAAGTGAAAAAAAATGAATTAGAAAATGAACCTTTAATTCAACCAATAGAAAAATTAGTGCCTGTTTATTCCACAGAGAATAATAAAAATGATTTTATTACTGAACCTCCTCAGAAAGTAAATGTTAAATTTGAAGAAGAAATAAAAACAGATTTTAAAAAAAAATCTTTTGATATTTATCCTCCTATTCAAAAAAGTTTATTTTTTTTAAATTATAATCAATTTCAATTTATTTGGATTACACCTAAAAAAAATTATAAAGTTATTATTTCTCTCCCATTAATTACTTTTACTGTTGAAGAATTTTATATTAAAGTTCAACAATATATTGATTTTGAATTATTATTTTATTTATTACAAAAAAATTTTGAAAATTGGGATTTTTATATTATGAAATATATTTCAAGTTTTAAAATATTTAGAAATTTATTTGAAAATTTAACTTCATTAAATCCAAAGTCTTATATTCAATTTTATCTAAGCAATCCAAAAATAAAAATATATTCTTTTGATAATTGGATTTTAAATGATATTTATACAAATGAAAAATTAACTAATTCAATTTTACAATTTAAGCCTTTATATGCAATAGTTCAAATAATAAATAATGATAAATATTTAGAAGAAGATTATACAATATATTTTAATTTTTCTCAAATGATAAAATTTATAAAAATAAAAACTTATTTAAATAAAGTATTATTCTTTATAAAATTTCTAAATATTAATCATATTGAAAATAGAGTAACATATGATTATGATATTTTAGATAATTTTAATATTGAAGATTGGGTAAAAGATATTAAACATTTAATAGGAAAAGAATATTTTAAAGAATCAGAAGAAAAAAATGAAAAATCAACTTTAGAATATAATGGTCATAATCAAAATATAAAAGTAAAAATAGAATTAAAAGTCCCAATAATATCTTTAAAAACTTTATATAATGGAAAAGAAAATGAAGTTAATTATTTTGTCATTGATGATTTTCAAGAAGAACTTATAAATTTCAATAACTTTAGTGATTGGTCTCCATTATTACCAAAATGTTTAATAAAAGATTATGAAATTATTTTAGGAGTTGTTCCTGATATTCAACCAATTAAAAAGAATAAAAAAAGTAAAAAAAGTATAGTTGAAGATTCTAATTCTTTAAGAGATAATAACAAAGAAAATACTATTGTTAATAAAAATGAATCTTCTTGGATTAAAAAAGTTATTCAAGAAAAAAAATCTAATGAAAATTTAAAAGATTTTATTCCTTTACCTATTCTTAAAGGAATTCAATTTGTTTTATCTGAGAAAAAAGAAGAAGTTAAAGAAGAAAATAAAGATAATGAAAATAAAAGTAGTAATAAGTTATTTGATGTATTTAAGGGTAAAAAAGTTAAATTAGATGAAAAAGATATAAATTTACCTATTATTCATAAACTTAAAATTATTCTTAAACCAAATCAAGAAATAAATAGTGCAAGAGATAAAGCTGATAATATATTTGATGTTTTTAAAGGAAAAGATAATATTAAATTTACAAGAGAAGAAATTAATGCTCTTCCTTTTATTAATAAATAAATATTATTAAAAAAATTTATTGAATAAATGATAATAATTTTTTATAAAGTTTTTTTAATTTATTTTACCAATTTTAATCTAATACAAAGAAATAGAAAAATAAAATATTTTATTACTTAATATATGAAAATTATAATAAATTATTGTACGATAATTTTATTTTTACAATTTAAAATGCATTTTTAATTTTTCCATAAAATTAAGTTCTTTTCTTTCAGTTCTTTTTCTCCTAGGAGAAATATATAAACTAGAATTAGAATTTTTTAAATTTTTTTTCAAAGTTTTCATTTTACTTAATTCAGTAGAAGTGATTAAAGTTTGTTCAGTATTAAATCTACTATTATCTTCATTCATAGGAATATTAGTGATAAAAGGTAAATTAGAAATATTCATATTATATTCATTAATTTCTTTTCTTCTTTTTTTATTAGATTGATTTTTCCAATTATATTTGTTAATAAGTAACTTTGGATTTTTATTAACTTTAGTTTTATAAATTTTATTTACTCTATTTAAAACATTAGTTGACATTTGATTTGAAATTCTATTTTCAATTTCATTTAATCTTCCTCTAGAAGTGAATAAATTAAAAACAATAGGAGCATTAAAATATCTACTCCATTTATTAATAGCATAAGAATTAACTAATTGTTCTCTTAATTTATCATAATCAATATGTTGTGTTATTGATACTGCAAATCTACTTAATGCTAAACAAGCATCAACATAATGAATATAATGATAATCTGATGTATTAACTCCTTTTGATTCCTTTTCATCTCCTATTAAATGGTTTGAAAATGTATATGAATTTTTTAATATTATTTTTGAATTTCCTATATAAGATACTAAATCTAATTTATTTAATATTCTTAATACTTCTATATCATCAGTGTAAAATTTTTTATTTTTACTTACGTAAAAATTTTTAAATTGAAAACCATAAGGTAAATTTGAAAAATTTTTATTGAATAATACATCATTGAAATTAATATTATTAATGAAATTATTATTTTTTTCTTCTTTTAAAAATTTAGAAAATATTTTATATTGATGTCTGAATTTTTCATATTTTAAAGGATTAGACATAATATTTCTGTCATAATTAATGCCAAAAGGAGGAGGTAATTGTTTAAATATTAAAACAAATTCTTGAGGTAAAATAAATAATTTACCTTGAGGATCATAATCCATCCATAGTTTAATCAATATATTCATATATTCTTCATTTAAAAAACTTTCACTTTCATGCATTGAATCACTAAATCCTTCAACAACCATTACTATACATAAATTTAATAAAATCACTGGAGTAATTATTACAAAAGTAATAAAATAAAAATAACTTAAATTATTACCACAAGTGAAATGATAACTAATTTCATTATTATCATAATCATCAATATTAAGTTTATTAGTTTTTATTAAATCAATATTAGTATAATTAATTTTATAATTATCATAACATTGGATATTAAAATGAAAGCAATAATAATCATTTAAATAAACATCACTGGTTTTATTCCTACAATCATGATAAGCAACTTCATTCATAATATCATTCCAATCTTCTCCTGAAATAACTCTAAATAAAAGAAGAGAACTAGAAAGAAAATTTCTAAAATTATTAGTTCTTGTAATAGATTCTCTATAAGGAACAGTACCAAAAATATTCATTCCAATATTTCCATAAATAATAATAATAATACCAATAATTAAGCCAACATTAGCAATACTAGGCATCATAATTAATACAGTATTAAATAAATTTCTTAAAATTCCAAAATGAGATATCATTCTAAAAACTCTTAATACTCTAAATAATCTTAATATTAAAGGAAAAGTCCCTAATGAATGAGTATCTATTATTCCTGAAAAACCTAAAATATTTAATATTGCTAAAATATCGCATAATAATGTTATTGTAAAATCAAATACATTCCATTTATTTTTAAAATATAATGAACCATTTGATATTATTTTTATTATTATTTCTATTGTAAAACATATTGTAAAAAAGATATTTAATACATTTAACATTGTATTATAATATGATGGCATACCATTGTATTTTAACATTAATTCTATTGTTGATAATATTATTAAAGTATTTATTGTTTTTTTAAATAATTTTGATGATTCAAATTTACGTAATTCCTTTTTCCATAATTTAGTTTCTTTTTTATTTATTGATTTTTTCTGTATTGGTTTATATTTCATCATTATTTTTTGGATTTTTAACCATTCGACTTCAGAAGTTGTTAAATCTGGATATTGTGCTTTTTTATATTTCAAAAACCTAAATTTTTGAATTAAAACAGAAGCAATTAAATTTAAAATAAATAAATTTCCTATAATAATAGAACTAATATAAAAAAGAAAAGTAATTTTATTATTACTTAATTTATAAGCTAATATCATTTTTTCACCCCAATTTTCTCCTAACATTAATTCAAAATTATTTTTTAAAGAATACCAAAAAGTACTATAATTTTCACTGTTATAAACCCAATCATTTTTAGAATTTAAACATTCCTCTCTATTATAATTAATATTTCCTTTACAAAAACCATCTTTTCTATTTCCATATAAATTCATTCCAATAATGGAAAAGATAAAAAGATATAATAAGCAAATGAATAAAATATTTCCTAAAGCAGGAATAGAAATTAATAAGCATTTTAATAATAAAGATAAATTTGAACTTTTAGTTAAAACTCTAACAGGACGAATTGATCTTATTGCTCTTAAAGCTCTTAAATAACCTAAATTTTTTGTATCTGAACACATTTCTATTAATCCTATAATTGTACAAAAAAAATCAACTATATTTACTGGATCTAATAAATATGCTTTTCTCTTTTCTAATTTATTTAATACCTTTTGAATTGCTATTATTTTATCATTTTCACTTATTTGTTCAAAATTTTGCTTATTTTTATTATCATTTATTTCATTTAAGATTTCTTCAAAAACTTTTGATCCTTTTATATTCAATGTTAAATCTCGTTTTTCTTTAATTATAAATCCATCACTTATTATTTTTAATAAAGCTTCTAAAATAAACACACTATTAAAAAAATATTTTAATATTTTTATTGTTCTTTCTTCTGCTGATTTTTCTCTTACCCAAGGATTATCAAGAGATATAACAATAATATTAATCATAATTAAAATAAAAATAACATTATTAAATTCATTTGAATAAGTTATTTTTTTTATTGATTTTGTAATTTTCCAATCTTTATGAAAAATAAAGAGAGAACTATTTATCATATGTGTTTTTATTCTAATTCCTAAAGAAGGTTTTATTTCAAAAGTAAGATTAACTATTTCTTGTTTTGGTTTTTCTTGTAATGGATTTTCTAATATATCCATTTTTGAATGAAAATTATGGAAACTTTGTTTTTTATAAATATCCAAAATTGTTTTTCTTCTTTCATTTTCTAAATTTAATTTTCTCTTTTTTTTCCTTTCTTGAGGTGCTAAATCATTTAAAATTAAATGAAAAAGTTTTTCTGTATTTAAAATATTATGCTCATCAAATCTTATTTTATTTCTAAAAATTCCTGTTTTTAAATGACGATTATATTTTTTTCTTTTTGGTTCAATAGTACCATCATTTGGAATAAAAGCGTTTTCAATTTTTTCATCAATAATTCGATGAAATAATTCATTATCAATATTATAAGATTTTGATCTTTTTATTTTTTTATCATCTTCATAACGTTGTTCGTAATCAATAATAAAATTATAAGAATCAAGATTTTCAATTTTTTTAGATTGAATTTCTCCTATATCATAAATATCTTGAAAAATTTTTTGGAATTTTATTTCTTTTATATTTTTTAATTTTTTATTTTTATGAATCACTAAATAATCTTCAATTAAATTTGCTTTATTTGTTATAAAATTTATAGTAGATTTACCTATTAAAACTAATTTTCCTTGTTTTGCTAATTTTAATTTCTTTGATAAAGATAAATATTCTTTAAAAACATTTTCTGCATTTTCTTTAGTTAAATTTCTTTTTTGTTCATCTTTTTCAGAGTTATAAGTTCTAAAAGGAGCAAAAAAAAGTGATAAATAAACTTTTCTGAAATAAACATTTCTTTCTAATTCCCAACAAGACATTTCGAAATTATCAATTAAATAAGATAAGAAAATATTCATTAAAGCAATTTGACCAAAAAGAACAAGAGTAAAAAAATATAATAAAACAGAAATTTTATTATTATAACTACTTCTATAACATTTATAAAAAATATCTTCCCAATGATCCCCAATAATAATTAAAAAAGTAGATAAAAGACTTTGCAAAAAATCATCAAAATTAAATTCAGCACTTTTTTTTTTAATAGAATATTCTCCTGAAGAACCAATTTTTAATGAATTATGAAATAAAGAATAACCTAAAAGAGTATACATATATAATATAATAATAAACAAAAAAAAAAAATCTAACATCCTATATGCAGTTCTTTTTATACTTTCCATTATTATATGAAATTGAACCCAAGATTGAAGTAATTTTATTACTCTAAATATTTTTAATACTCTAAATATACTTAATGTTGAAGGCATTGTTTTATTTTGCTTTGATTTTATTATTAATTCCATAGTTGATACTATAATTATTCCAAAATCTACTAAAAAAAACCATTTTGAACAAAAATGTTTTAATCCATATCCTAATATTATTAAAAAATATTCTATTAAAAATATTGTTATAAATATTATATTTAGAGATTGAAATATATCTGTATTTTTATTATTATTTCCACTTTGAAATGCTAAAATTATTGAGTTTGCTATCACAGACAAAAAGAAAAAAATTTGCATAAATGGTTGTTGATATATAAAATAACATATATAACCAATAAAACAATTATGATGATAATCGTTGCTTTTAGGAACATAAAGAAATAATTGAAAAGACATTATTTGTTTAATAACATCTAAAAATGTTTTTTTATAAATTTTTGATTTTTGGGATTTTTTAATTTTAATTTGAGGATATTTTTTCTTATATTTAACAATATTAGCTTCAATAAATAATTTAGTTTGATAAGAAATTCTAAATAATTTAGTTTTTCCAGGTTTACTTTCTCTAATTATTTGTTCTAAATCAACAACAACATTTCTGCTTTTTTCAAAATTATATAATAAAACAGCAATCGTTAATTTAAGCATAAAAAAATAATTAGTAATAACACAAATAAGAAAATATATAATAGATGTTATGTAATTATATCCATCAATCATTAAATACATAACTTTAGCCCATCCTTCTCCAGTAATAACTAAAAAAACAACAAAGAAACTTTTAAAAATATTATCAAAATCACTTAAACCATAATTAAAATATTCATTATTAATCTCATCATCCCAATAATAAGCTTTACTCATAAAATAATGTTTTTTAGAATGAAATTCAAAAGAAGATAAACATAATTCAGGATGATAATTACATTTATTTTTTCCTCCACATAAACTATTATTAAATAAAGGATTAACATTTAATTTTCCATTAATAGGTTTATTAGTCATTCTACATAAATAATTAAATCTATCACACCATAAAGATAAACCTAAAATAGAGAAAACTAAACAGAAGAAAAATAACATAAAGAATACAGCAGATAAATCTAATAAACTATTTAAAATTACTTTAAAAAACCTTCTAATATTAGGAAACATTTTAATAGTTTTTAAAGTTCTAATTAAACGAAAAACTCTAAGTGAATTAATATTATAAGTAAAACCAGGTAATAAACCAATTAAACTTGTAATAACAACAAAAAAATCTAAAAAATTCCAAGGATCTCTTAAATAAGTATGTGGTTCTAAAATAAATCCAAATGCTATTACTTTTAATATAAATTCTATTGTAAATAATATTGTAAATAAATAATTAAAATATAATGTTAATTTATAGTATTTATTAAATGTTTCAAAAACTAATAATATTGAATTTATCATTATTAAACAATCTATAATTATTGTAAAATATTTATTAAATACTATTGTTTGAACTTTTATTCTTATTTTATTATCTGAATCAAAAATAAATAATGAATTTTGAGCAAATTTTATTTCTTCTTGTGAAAATAAAGACGTTGTTGTTGTTTTTGATAATTCTGATGATGACATTTTTGAATGAGTTTTTTCCATTTTTCCTAATTGATTTATATTTGAAAAATTTGTTTTTGATATTGAATCTGGATTTACTTCTTTTCTATTTGTTATATTTGAAAAAAGTTTTATTTGGGCTGATGATTCCATTCTAAAAAAAAATTTATTTTTTTTTCATTAGAAAATGTTTTTATTGTAAATTATTTTTAAATTTGTTTTCATAAAATTATAAAATTTAATTTATTTAAATTTAATTTTAAGGCTTTTTAAATTTTATTATATTTTTTTGAAATTCTATGTAGTCTTTAATTTGATTAAATCTTTTTCCAGAGATTAATTTATTATTTTTAATATTTACTTTATTTTTCAAAGTAAAATTACTTTTTATTTTTCCACTTGTGAAATTATATATAGTTTTATAAGGATTAATATTATTATTATCATTTTTTGAAGGAGTGATTATAACATGAGAAAATAATTTTTGATTTTTTCTTTTATTATTATTAAGACTACTGCTTCTTAAAGAAAAAGAAGTAGTTCTTTTTTTAATAATATTTTGATTTTTTAAAGGAGGAATAATATATTTTTTTTTATTAATAATATCATTTCTTTCTGTTAAACAAATTGGAAAATTATTATTTTGAGAAGAAAATATTTTTGAATGTTTAGAATCTAAAATTTGATTGTATTCTCTTTTTCTATTTGAAAAAGTATTTTCTTCTGTATAAAGTGGATTATTAAATACTAAATTTCTTGAATGCTTTTTATACAAAGGAACATTACTTTTATTGTCTAATTTACTCTTTGCTTTTTTTTCTTCTTTAACTGATGAAACTATTTTTACATAATTTTTTTCTTTTTCTTTTTCTTTTTCCTTCTTTTTTTCTTTTTCTTTTGAATTAATTTTAATTTTTGAATTATTTGATATTTTTAATATTAATTTTTGTTTATTTATTTCATTTAATTTTTTATTATTTTCATTATGTTTTGTTTCATTTAATATTTTTATTATTGAATTTTCAAAAGAATAAATAGTATTAAAAGAATTATTTTCAATTTTTTTAATTGTTAAATGAGAAGATGAATTTTCAGTGGAAATTAATTTCCTAATTTTAGGAGTAAAAATAATATTATCTTGATTAATATTAATTTTATCTTTATTATCTTTATTATTGATAAGAGAATAATTATTATGGTAAAAAACTTGTGCTTTTTTTTCATAATATTTTTGTAATTGTTCATCTAAATTTAATTCTTGGAAAATTGGTCTACAAAAAAAAAGTAAATAATTAGTATAATAAACAACAAATTTTGGTATTCTTAAATAAGCTTCTTTAGTATTATATATTCTTTTTAAAAATTCTTCTTCATAATTATATATTAATTTTTCTTTAAAAACTGCAATTTCATGACAATATTTTGCATCAATAAAATTTTGTACTGACATTAAAGTATGTTTCTCAGGTGTTATATTATATTTTTGTTTTAGGTTTTTATTTATTATTTTTTTTGAGTATATGTAAAAATTATTATCAAATGAATTTCTTATTACATTACTTATTGTAGTTTTATTTCCTTCTATTGATGATTTATTTGTTCTTGATAATTGATAATATTTTTTATTCTTAATAAATTTATGATGTTCATTTTTCATTTATTTTCTTTAATTTAAGTAATTTAAGAAAGAATAATTTTTAAATTTATTATATTTAAAAAATAAAATAATTAAATTTTCTAAATAATATATATAATATAAAGTAAACTAATTAATTTATTTGTTTTAAAATTTGTTTTACAGCATCACTAAAAGTAAAAGACTGATTTCTTGACTTTGAAAAATTTTTTTGAAAATTAGTATGATTATCTGTATATGTTGTATTAATTAAATTTGACTTATAATCAGTAAAAAAATTAGAAGTTCCAAGAATATTTCTTTGTTTTTCTATTTCATTTATTGTATTACTTAATTTAGATTTATTTAATAAATTTAAGTTATTTTCTTCTTCAAAATTAATAAAAATTTGTTTTGGTTTTTTTAAAGAAACATAATTATAATTTTGTTGTTTTTCATAAATATTTTTTTTCTTTTTTTCATTAAATTGATTTATGAAAGTAATATATTCTGAAATATTAGATTTAATAAAAGAAGTATCAATATCCATTATACTATTATTAATAATTGGTGAATATGTATAATTTAATTCTTCTTTTTTTATATTTAATTCTTTTAATTTTAAAGTTTTTATATTAATATTATTTTTCCATATTTTATTTCTTGTATAAATATCATATGAATTGGATTTATTATAGTTTTTATTTAATATTGGCTTATATGAGTATTTTTTATATAAATTTTCGTTCTTTTTTTTTTCCTCTTTACTTAAATTTTCTTTTTTCTTTATTAATTCCATTCCCTTTAAATATAAATTATTACATCTTTTATTTTCTTTAATTAATTTTGGTATTTTTTTTTTATTTTTCATTTCTTCTTTCTTCTTTTTTGCTTCAATAATTTCTTTTTTTTTAATTTCTTCAATTTTACTTAAAGATTCTAATCTTTCTTTAGATTTAATTGGAAGTGAATTTGCAATTAAAATTGATTTTTTATTAAGTATAGGTTGAAAAGAAAAAGAAATATCTTGTTCTTTTCTTTTATTATATAATTTTTCATATTCTTTATTTTTTTCTTTATTTTTATTATCAAATAAATTTCTTTCTTCTATTAATTCTTCATGTTCGATTGTTGTTTTAAATTTTATATATAATCTTTCATGAAATAAATTTTTATTTCTTGATATTAATTTTGATTTATTTGATATTTCTGGAATCATTCTTTTTTTGTCTTTAAATTCTTTTATTAATCTTTCTGTTTCTAATTTTTTTCTTATTATTTTTGAATTTTCATATAAGAAATCAAATCTATTTAATTTTTTTTGATTATTTTTTATATGTTCTTTTTTCATTGTTTCTAATTTGCTTTGATTTAATGAAAAAACTGAATTATTTGTTAATTTTCCTTTTTTCATTTATTTATTTTTAAATTGAAAAATAATTAAATTTAAGTAAAATTACTTTATTTTTAAGTTAAAATTTATTTTTTTTATAATCATTTAATTATAATGTCTTTTAAAATATAAAAATGCATCTAACTCTTTGGAATAATAATAATATGATAGAAAGAGAAGAAGAAATATTTAATTATTTAAAAAGTATTCCTTCCTAACAAAATAAGTATCAATAGGAAAAAAGAAAAAAAGAATTCATTTAAAGATTAAAAAACCTTTTTATGAAAAAGAAATAAAATACATTTAAAATGAATTTCATCATATATTAGACAATATTTTTGTTCTGGGTTTAAAAATTAAAAATTATAAAAAAAAAGAATTGGTTATAATTGAGAATATTATGGAAAGAGTATTGATAAAGAATTTCTAATTATAATAAGAAGAAATCACAGAAGAAGGTTAAAGTAATATTAATTAAAGAAATTCAACAAATAAGAACAAAAAAATTTAAGTATAATTGAAAAAGGAATTTGAAAATCTTTTAAATAGTAAAAAACAATATTATAAATAAGTAAATATAAAAGTCACAAATTATTTAATGGAAGAAGAACAATATCTATATAATGATAGCAATGAAATACAATTTATCCCTCAAATAATAAAAAAATATCACTTAATCAAAAAATGAATGTATTATAAATATGATTAATTATTATTAATATAATCAAATTTAAATATTTTAATAATACATTATCATTAATGAAATTTATCAAAATATTTTCTTTCTTTAATAGGATTCTCGAAATAATGAATTAATATGATTTAATTGAAAAATCAGAAAAATTAAATATAAAAATCATCTTGAATCATATTAAAATTATTTTTTCTTTTTAGCAAAAGGAGCCAATAAAATTTACTCAATATTTATCTTAAATATTTTACTCAAGTTGATATTAATAATTAGGGATTGACCCTAATTCTTATCCCAAAAAAATAAGTAGAATAGTTTTTTTTAAAAAATAAATAAACTTTTTAAAATAGAATAATTATGAATTAATTGTTTATATTGATAAACTAATATAATTAAAAAGCAAGATATAGAAAATGATTATTGGGATAAAATATTTAGTAATGATAAAATATATAAAGATTTATATCAAAAAATAATGAATTATTGCACTAATAAAGGGATAATAAAAAATGAATATGAATTTGGGTAAAAAATAACTATTTTCTAAATGTGGCAGTAAAATGTGGCAAAATATGGCAAAATGTGGCAAAAGTGGCAAAAT
>JAJJLU010000521.1:0-34180 GCA_023807065.1 Isotricha intestinalis | reverse complement strand
GACTAAAAAAGATTTTTAAATTTTTTTTCCAATAATTTTTTAATAATATAATGATTTTGAAATAAGTGACAATAATACCAAATTATTTTCAACAAATAAAAAGAGAAAAACAATGAAAAAAATGTCGATAGATGATATAGATGGAAAGGAAATGAAAAATGTAAAAATAACATCACCTCGTTCAAAAGCCGCAATGATAAAATTAGGTTACGTAGATAAAGATTTAAATTATATAACATTTAAAGAATGAAAAAAAACCATTTTGAAGAATGTGAAAAATATTTAAATCTAAACCCAGATCCATGTGGAGTTCAAAAAACAGGATTAAAAGAATATACAATAGAAGAAGTAGCAAATCACAACTCTCTCCATCAATATGGTCATATATAGAGGATTTGTAATGACATAATAATATATATAAATTATCATCCAGGTGGAAATCTAATTAATAAAGTTGTGATAAAGAAATGACAATACTTTTTAATAAATTTCATGCTTATGTTAATATTGATAAATTTATTGGAACTTTTAAAAAATATTATATTAAAAAACCTAGTTTGGTTTCTAAACAAATACATTCTAAAAATAAAAAAAATAATGATGTTAATGTAAATAGAAGATTGAAAATAATCTCCAATATCTTTTATTCTCCCACTTCTCAATCCTAAAAAACAAAAAAACAATTTGTAATTAATAATAAAAATCAATCAGTTATAAAAAGGCTTTTTTCTTCTTTTGAATTAACATAAATTTCACCTTCATAATACTTTTTTATATTTTTCAAAAAATCAGTTTTTGCAAATAAAAGGCCAATAACAACAACATTTTTTTCAGATTCAGTTCTAACAATTAAATTAGAATCATCTTTAACTTCAATTCTATATTCAACAAAAGTAGGTTCTGCATTTTTTTGAACATACTTAACAACAGTTGGTTTATGTTCAGTGTAAGTATTTGGTTTTATTCTAGTTTCAACTAAAATTGAATATTCTTCTCCATTTGATTTTATAGTTTTAGCATAAGCAGGATGCCCTGCATAAAAAATACTAGGACTTACAAAAATTGCTCTAGCCCAATCATTAATATTAGCTACTTTTGTATTTAATGGAACGTGACCTTTTAATGGTTTTATTTCAAAACCATTTTCCAATTTAGTTCCTGATGGATATAAACCATATTTCATTATTGATTCTAAAAATTCAAATTTTGTTCCATGCCAACCTATTTCCCAATTGTTTATTATATCTTTTATTTTTGCTGACATTATTTCTTCATTTCTTAATATTTTTTTTCCAATTATTAGATTCTTATATTTCACTAAAATTAATTTTTTTGCTAGTTTTTTATCCATTAAATTATTTAATAAATTACTTATTGGATCATTTTGAACCTTTTCTAATATTTTTTTAATTTTTTCTGAATGTGCATCTTCTAAAGCAGTCTTTTTATCAATATTTTTTAAATTTGTATTTGCACAATATTGAAGTAATAATTCAACAGTAGACTCTTGATTATAAAATACAGCTCCATGTAAAGGAGTACTTTTAGTATTTTGTGTTTCATTGGGATCCATTCCTTCTTCTAATAAAAATTCACATATTTCCTTAAATCCATTTCTTGCAGATATATATAATAAATTTCTACCTAATTCGTCTTTTTCTTTTAAAATATTTTTATTTTTTTTATATATTTCTTTTAAATTTTGTAAATCCCCGATTATAGCATAATAAAAATGATCTTTTATTCTTGTTTTATATAAATTACCGTCTTTTATATACCTTTTTTTATTACATAAAATATCATATGCTAAAGAACCTCTTCTCTTGTCTTCAATATTAGGACTTGTTATTAATTTCCTAAAAGCTGATTTACATTCATATTTATTAGAAGTAGGTTGTATTTTAAGTACCTCATATGGATTTATTTCTTCTAAATCACTCATATTATTATTTTCCATTATCATTTATCAACAAAACAATATATATATATATAAGAATTTTTAAATTAATAATAAAAAAATTTAATTCATATGAACATAATAGATTCAAATGAATCATCCTTATTTAAACTATTTTCTATCTATTATTTATATCCTTTTCTAAAAAGAAAAATGTTTATAAATATGAAATAATAAATCAGATAATTCTTTTATTAAAGTATTTTGGTGATATTTTTTTATCTAAATATTATATTTAATAATTTTCATATCATACATATAATAAATTAAAACTAATAAAAATAATAAACAATTAATAAATAATAAATTAAATTAATTGAAAAAAAAATAAAAATTAAAAAAAATTAATATTTACATATCCAAATGGTAAAAAATGTCATTTAATAAAAATTATAGGTCTTCAAAAGATTCATAGAATTAGGAAGAGTAGTTCTCATCAATTATGGTCCTTTAAGAGGTAAACTTGCAGTAGTTGTAGATATATTAAACACAACAAGAGTTTTAATTCACGGACCAAAAGAAGGAGTAAGAAGACAAGAAATTTCTTTGAAGAGATTATCGCTTACAGATTTTAAATTAGATATTCAAAGAGGAATTCATAAAGATGCTTTAGTTAAAGCTATTGAAGATTATAAACTTGATGATAAATTTAAAGAATCACCTTATGCAAAGAAAGTGGAAAGAAGAAATAAAAGAGCTAATTTGACTGATTTTGATAGATTTAAAGTTATGAGACTCAGACAAAAAAGAGCTGTTCTCAGACATAAAGCTGTAAAAACAAAGAAGTAATTATTTCAAAAAAAATAAATAATGATTTCAATTAATTATCATATCATTAATAAAGTAAATTTATCATATTTAAGAAAAAAAATAAACATAAATAAACATCAAATTTATTTTAAAAAAAAAAATTTTAAAAATAAATTTAAAATATTTAACCTTTAGTTTCTACATATCCTAGTTTTTTCTTTTTTCCAGAAGAATATGTATTCTCTAACTTTCAATCCAAAATAATTTTTTAATCATTTATATAATTTCTTTTTTTATTAGAATCCAATCAATTAAAATATATTAAAAATAAATACCATCTTTAGTATCTTTCTTCCTATTAAGTAAACATTAAATAATAATAAAAGATTTGATAAAACATTTATTATTTATTCTTTTTCCTTATTATTAATTCACCTTCTCTTCCAATTGTCTCTAATTATAACTTTTATTGTTATTTCTTTCTCTTACTATTCCTTTTATTTTATTAATGACATAACAATTTTCTACTTTCATCTATCTTTGAGTGGAAGAGACGTAAAATTAATTTAAAATCTTTTTTTAAAATTATTTATAATGAGCAAAAAACAATAACTTATAAATAAATGAAATTAAATAAATAGGAAAATGACTGAAAAAACAGAAAATAAAGTAATTAAGCAAAATACTCAAAAAAAAGAAAATGATAACCAAGAATAGGAAAATAAAAAACCTTCAGATAAATTTTATAAATAAAAATAATATTATCAAAGAAGAAAATGATAATAAAGATAAAAACAAAAAAGAAATAATTTTTCTTTAATTAAAACTTATGCAAAAGATGTTGTTATAGAAGAAGATATTATTAGAAATCCAGATTTTCCTGATGATAATTATTTTACTAAATTTACGAAAAATAAAGATTATGTATTTAAAGATTTATTAATTCAAAAAGTTCGAAATTTTGAAAAAATAATTCTTGAAATTAGAGTAAAAATTACAAATGATAAAAAAGAACAAAAAGTGGATTAAATAATTCACAAAAATTTAAAAAACCTTCAATGACAGAATTTAATAAATTAGCTTTTGAAACTGAACATTTAAATACTTGAAAATGTTTAACATCTGGTTGTCTCTAAGTAAAAATTTAATGGAAAGTAAAAATAGAAAATCTACTTATAAATAATAAAAAAGAAAATAATTACATTAGATATTCTCAAGAATATAATTCAATTGATAATCCACGAATTCAAAATGTTCATAAAATTATTAATAATGATATTACTGATACTTATCCAAATATTCAATTAAGTAGTATTTAAATTCATACTGAAATAATTCTAATAGAATTAGAACTTATAAAACAAAATTATTAACTGATGAAATTCAATTAAAGGGAATATGAATACTTTATCTAATATTTTTAGTAAATATTTAGATATTCACAAATCATATGATTATTCTTCATTATTAAAAATATTAGACCAACAAGTTTATTTTATAAAAGAAACAATAAAAATATAGTAATTTAAAAAATATTAAAGTTACAAATGAAGTTATGATTGATAAACTTAATAATAATATAATTAAAAATATAAATTGGGGAAAAAATAATAATCCTTTACCTAATGAAAAAAATCAGTTTATTTCACCTAGAAAAACTAATCATATTAAAGATTTAGGATTTGAATGATAGCAAATTTGTTTAAACTCCAGAGCCTTTTTTAATGAATAATCAAATTGAATATTTTATCAAATGATAAAAGTAAAATTATAAAAATTAATAATTAAAAAAAAAAATTATAAATATCCACTGTAAAAAAAAACTTATAAAAAATATTAAAATAAAAAAATAATTAAACCACAAAACTTTATATAAATTTCTATTAAAAAAAAAAACATACATAAAAAAAAATGGAAAACCACAAATTTAGAGAAACTCAAAAAGAAATAACAATTCCAAAAATGATGGATAGTTTCTTAACAAGTAAAACATACATGATAATAATGGACTTTATTCGAATTCTTCAAGATAGCGCAAAAGGTAAGAAAAAAAGTGACGTTCCAGAAAGTAAGAATCCATGTATCCAAGGATTTTTCACATTATTTGATGAATTAGAAAAAGTAATAAAAGAAGCACCATTAAGTCATAAAGAACAAAGATTTGGAAATACAGGATTTAAAGTATTTAGAAAATTAATAGAAGAAAGATATCAAACTTTAATTTCAATAATTTTAAAACCAAAAATGAATGAAGGATTAGCATTAGAATTAAAGCATTATTTTTTAGAATCTTTCGGTTCAAATATGCGTTTAGATTATGGAACAGGACATGAATTGAATTTTTTATCGTTGATATTAGTATTATATCATACAGGATATTATACTCAAGAAGATTTTCCATCATTAGTAGTACATGTATTTTTTAGATATTTATTATTTGTAAGAAAAATACAAGTAACATATTTATTAGAACCTGCAGGAGCACATGGTGTATGGGGACTTGATGAATATCAATTTTTACCTTTTTTATTCGGGGCTGGTCAATTAATGAATAATAAAGAAGGAATTGAACCTAAGGATATTCATAATGATAAAATTTTAGAAGAATATCATGAGAATTATATGTATTTAAGCTGTATTAGACATATTAAAACTGTTAAACATGGTGCTAGCTTTGGAGAATATGCTCCTATGCTTGATTCTATTAGTGCTGTTCCTATTTGGGATAAAGTCGCTAAAGGATTGGTTAAAATGTATGAAGATGAAGTTCTTAAAAAATTTGTCGTTATGCAACATTTTTATTTTGGATCTATTCTTACTTATGAGAATAAGTAATTTTTGTTTTATTATATATTATTTTTTGTTTTTAATCTTTGTTTGAAAAATTTCTAGATTTTTGATTATTTTTTTTTAATAAAATTATAATTTTTATTAAATATAAATATTAATTGATATCTATAATTACATATTTAATTTTTTAATATACCAATAAAAAATTAAAAAAGTTATTATATTAATATTACTTGACAAAATTTAATATTTAGTGAATTTTCCTTGATTTTGAAAAATTTCTAATTTATTAATATCTAATTTATGATTTATTTCATTATTGATTTTTTCAATTTCATTAGAATTATAATTAATCATATTCATTAAATTAATATAACTTTTATTCCTCATTTTTTTCAATTTTTCCTTATTTATTTTTTTCAAATCATTGAATGATTTATCATAATATGAAAGAATACAAGAATTAAAATCATTATTTTGTTTTTTTTGAATTGAATGTTTTATTCTTTCCAAAAATTTAAGATCCGAAGCTCTTCTTGATTTAAGTTGAAAAAGTAATTCATTTGATAATTCATTAAAACTGTTTTTATTAGGTTTTAAATTTGATGAAGAGAATGAATTAGGAATATAAACTCTATTATTTGGAATTTTCATTAAGCTTTTATAACTTAATTTTGAATCTTTAATATCATTTTTTTCTTCTTTTTGAATATCGAAAATACTCATTTTTTTTGTTATTTGAATTTTACTTTTTGAAGATCTCAGAGGATACATAACTAAAGCAAAATTTTCATTTATCTCATTTTCCTTATATTGTTCAAAGTTATCTGAAAAATTATTTTCCTTGTTATCTTTTATATTTGGTAATAAAATTTGAGAAATTTGTTTTTTACTTTTTTTTTTATTGTCTAATTGTTTTTTTTTTAATATTTCTTCTAAAATTAATAAATGCTTTTTCACATATTTTAAATCTTTTTCACTATTTTGATTAATAATTTTAGTCTTTTTAATTTTTACAATTGGTTTTTCTAAAATTTGATTTTTAATATTACTCTTATATGATATTTCATTTTCATCTTTTTTATCAATATTATAACATTGAGTACTAGAATTTTTATTTGTTATTGG
Source organism: Isotricha intestinalis (assembly GCA_023807065.1). Lineage (NCBI taxonomy): Eukaryota > Ciliophora > Litostomatea > Vestibuliferida > Isotrichidae > Isotricha > Isotricha intestinalis. The sequence goes on along the minus strand of JAJJLU010000521.1, from coordinate 27,555 downwards.
ACTAGGAGAAACAAAATATTTTTGTTGAGATTCAGACTCTAAAAAATTTCTTGAAAAATTGTTTTTTAATTGTTTTAAAGAAAAATCTTTTTTGTGGTTTAATTTAGGAATTAACCTTAAACTATCTGAATTAGATTTAAAATCTGACATTATAAGATTGGTTATAAGTTACCTTAAATTAAAAAATAAATTTTAATTAATTAAATGATTAATGGAAATTAATATATTTTCATATAAACTAAAATAAAAAAATCTTTTTTTATTTACAAAAAAATCAACTATTATTTTTCAAAAAGAGTCTTTTTTGTCTTCAAAAATAAAATAAACTATGTTTATCATTTATTAGTTTGATTTTTACAATCATTAATATTAAAATTAAATAAATACCTTTCTTCTTCATCTCCTTTCAAATTTTTATTACTATTTTTTTTATAAACAAAACTATTTAAATTTGTTTCATTAATATTTTGAAAATTAAAAGGTGAAAAATTATAATTAAAATCATTTTTATCAGGAGTTTCGAAAAAAGGAGAATTTATATTAAATACATCAATTTGAGGAGTATATAAAGGAGTTGGAACTTGAAAAAAATCAGGATTCGAATTATTTTTATTTTGATTTTTTATATTTATATCTTTCAAATTATTAAATGAAGTATTTTTTATTTCTTTTATAGGAATTGTGATTTGAGGAATTTTAATTGGATATAATTTTGCTTTTTTATCTGATAAAGTTATATTACTTTTATTATCAGAATTTTCTATATTTGATTCTAAACTGTTTTGAAATGTTTGTGATGAATTTACACTTTCAATATTATTTATTTTTTCAACTGGAATATTTATTTTAAATTTTGAATCACTTTTTATATGACTTAAATTTTTTTTAAGATTATCTTTTTCTTTATTATCATTATTTTCTACTAATGTTTCTTTATTTTCATTTTCATCAATATCAAGCATATCTTTTTCATTTTTAAATATTTTAGGATAATCTTTTAATGAAAATTTTTCTTTTATTTTTTTATGACTTAAATTTTTCAAATATGATTTTATAAATTTTTCTGGAGTATTTTTTGAAGAAGTTATTGAAAGTTTATGTTTTTTATCTACAATAACTAAAAAAACCTCAACATCACATAATAAAGCTAATTCTAGTGATTTCTTAATTAATCCTTTCTTTCTTTTATAATAAGTTATTTGGCTGTTTAATCTGTTTTCAATTTTTGTCATTTCAATCTTCCTTTTTCCCATTTATCTCTTAATTTTTATTTTTCTTTATATATCAAACAATAATTACTTCATTTTTTTTTTAAATATAATATGTATTTTACTTTTTTAAAAATATTATTCATTCAAATTAAAAAAAAAAGAATAATATATAATTATTAAACACACAAATACTTTTCAAATAAAGAATGATTTTTAAAAGAGATATTTTAGTTAAAAAATGTCTTATAATGTTGAAAAATTATCCAAATTTGTATATTTTTTATATTTACTATATACTATTATTAGTTAATTTTAAATACTTTATTATATTATTTTTATAACTAAAAATTAATTTAATTTATAATTAAGATATTAGATAGAAAAATTTAGTATAAACAATAATTTATACATTGGAATTTTAAATTTATTTATTATTTTCAAATTAAAGTATTGTTGTCACTCATTTTTTAAATAACTTATTAATTTATTATTGAATTTTAAATTTCTTTGTACTAAAATATAAATTAAAAAATAATAAATAAAATAATTATCAAATTAAATTCTTTTTTAATTATTTATTTTATAATCATTTACATTAATACATTAATTTTTATTATTTTTTTTTTTTTTTGTTCAAAATTTAAACAAGGAAAATTATTCTTTTTTTTTCTTTCTATTTTTAATGACTAAAATAATCTATAAATCAAATTAGAAGTTAAAGAGAATATAAAAAATAAAATTTGATGAAAAAATAGTCAATAGAAAAAAAATTTATTCAAAAAGAATGAGATAATGTAAGAAATAAAAGAAAAATTTTATATATTCTTATTAAATAATAAATCTTTATCTCTTTTTTTGATTTTTTTGAAGCACTCAAAACTTTCATTTTTTTCTTCTTCTACTTTTATATCCATTTCTTTTTTTCTTTTTAGAATTATAAACTCTTTTTTCATTTTGCTCTTATATTTTGATTATATTTTTTCATCTTTTTTTATTATTTTAAAATGTTCCTATTTAAAATATTTGTTATTAAAAATTCATTTTTTTATATTTTCTTTTGTTCTCAAAACTTTCAACTTATCGTTGAATATTTTGTTCTTACTTTTGTTTTTAATAAACCATCTTTTTGATTCAGTTTTTTTTTAATTTTTTTCCTGATATTTTAAAATAACTATTGTTTTGATATTCTTATCAGTGTCAAAATTTTGTTTGTTTAATTTTTACGTTATTTTCTTTTTTTTCTTTATCTTTATCTTTTATTGAATAATAATAGCTTTTGTTAATTTTCGAATGATCTTATAATTAACATCATTATTTCATCTTATATATGGATGAATTGGTTTTAATTAAATATTAGAAGTTTTTTCTATATCATTGTTAATTTTTATTTAATAAATGAATATAATTATTATAAATGGTTGTTATTCAATTTAATAATATTTCAAAAAGACTATTGTTTTATTAAATAATTTTTTAATTATTATAATATTTTATCTTAAATGTTTACAAAATAAATAATTAAGATTTTGAATAATGTTAAAAAATAAAATTTCAAAGAATTTAAAAAATAAAAAAATAGAATTTAAAGCGTTATCAACTCCAAATTTTACGTATACTAATCAGAATTTTATATTTAACACTCAAAAAAATAATTTAGAATCTTTAACAAATTTAATTAAAGTTAATCAATTAAACTATTTTTCCAATACAAATATTGAAAATGATTTTATTATACGTTTTCTCAAAAACTTAAAAGAATCTTTACTTATTTCTTTCAAGACACAAAATTTATATAAAGAAGAAATATTAAAATATGTAAATATATTTTTTAACTAAAAAAAATATTTAGAATGATTTCTCTGTTAATGAAAAAAATTATTCAGCTACAACTTCTGATAATCTTGAATTTGAAATTGAACAATTAAAAAATTTAAATTTTATAAGTGAAAATGAAATAAAAAAAATTGATTCATTTATCAAAAGAAAAAGAGATAAAATAAAAGAATTAAAAAAAATAGAATTAATTCAAGAAGATAAAAAAGATATTCTTTTAACATCAAATAAAGATATAAATAACATTGAAACTGAATTAAATATTAAATTATTTGAACTAAGGCAAAAATTAGATGAACTAAAATTCATTGAACAACAAGATCAAACTGAATTAAATTTTTTATCAAAATCAATAAAAAAATATAATGATATTTTTTATAATGAAAAATATGATAAAAAATATATTGACACTGAACAAGTTATTGAGGAAGAAGAACATTCTAAAAGTTGTAACAGAACTAATTCTCTTAATAGAATATATAATAAAACTCAAGAAAATATTAATCATTATGATTTTGATAAAAATATTTTTAATTCTTCTTTGTCGAATAAAAAAAGAAAGTTAGAAAACAATTATGAAATCATTAATCTTAAACAAAATTTTAATTTGAACATCAATTTTAATTTTAACTTAACTAATAATAATTATAAAGAAGATAAAAATCAAACAGATGTTCAAATAAGTGATGATTTTGTTAGAAGTCTTCCCAATCTTGATTTCAATCATTTAAAATATAAAAAAAAAACAAATTTAAAATATCATCAAAATTAAGAAAATATTTATATAGAAGTAATTTAATTATGTAACTTTTTAAATATTTATTTTTAAAATTAATATAAACAAATTGATATTTTCAGGAATTGTAATTTTTTTTATTTATATTTTTGAAATAATTTATTTTAATCGTTTTTGAATAAATAATTTTAAATATTTATGTTAAATAATAGAATTTTAATACTTTTTATATAAATTATAATAAAATTCTTAAACACATTATAATGCAAACATACGTTAATATTATATCAAATTAGAATTAAGAATTACAGAAAATTATAATCAGTTCTTACTAAAGAACATTTCATCAAAATATATATAAGAAGAGTTATCTTCCAAATATTTTTGAATTTTTTTAACAAAATCTTTATTTTTAATATGTCCTATTTCTAACACTTTTTTACAATTTCTTAGTAATTTTGATTTTACAATTACGGAAAATAACCATGATACATAATTTACATCAAAATTATTTATAAAATTTATATATTTTAAAAAATCCCTAATTCCAGTTTTATTTAATAAAATTTGATTGACTAATTTATTTCTATATAAGGAAATTTTTTCAATTGATAATTGATTATTTTTAATTAATAATTTTGGATTAAATTTATATTTTTTTCTTTTTTTTTCATTTTCATTTCCAGACTTATTGCAACATTCTTCTTCTTTTACTTCACTTATCATTTTAATTAAATAATCAAAAGCATAAAAATATCTCATAATTTCTTTTAATTCACAATCAAATTTATTGTTGATAATTTTTCTAACACTTTTAATAATACAAGTATGAAAATGATTTTTCAATTCTTTCGGAGTTCTAAAATTTTATATAAAATGAAACTTACTTTTGAAGAATTTGTGAATATCTTTTCCATTTATTTCCTAAAAATGTATGAGCTTCAAAGAAAAGAAATTCTTCTTCAAAAGACCATGACATTTCATTTTTCCTTATTCTCTTTCTTGATATGAAATTTTTCTCATTTTCTTTTAAAGGACTCTGAAGGGAATTAGAAAATTGGATTGACATTTTTATTTAAAAATATCTATTTTAGAATACTTTTATTTTATGAGTAATTTTTATTGAAAAAAAATTAATATAAAGATTAAATTTTAATTTCCAAAAAAGATTTTTTGAAAAAGAATTTTAAATCTAAAGAAAATTTAGTTTTATTCATTGAAATAATTTTTATAATGTTCAAGTTGACTTTTTCCTTATAGATAATTTTTTATTATTTATCATGATCATAATTGAATAAAAAATACATTTCAATAAGATTTTAGATTAATAAGTTTCAATTTTTTTTAAGATATAATAATATTTAATTTATATAAAATTTAGATATTGAAAAAATATGATTCACGGAAAAAAAAAGATAAAACAGTTTTAACATTTTAATTATATGTTGATTTTCTCAAAATTTTTTTTTTTCACAATTTTTTTTATTATTTTGAATAATCTAAAAAATAAATGATTATTTATTCTCACAACTTTTAATTTTTCAAATTAATTTGTTTTTTTTAAAAATGTATTGTTTTTTTGCTTCAAATAATTTAGTCTGTAATGTCTTTTTTTTAATTCCACAGTTAATTTTGATTTGAATGAGTTAAATATTTTATTTAATTTGTTTCATTTTTTAATATTGAATAATAATGAGATTACAATTATTATTTAATGATTTACTCATTTTTTTTAATTCTTTTCTTTCAAATTTTCTTTATTCTTTTCTTAATTTTCTTTAATTTTTCATTTTATCGAAGTTTAAAAAATGATTTTTTCAAACTTTTGAATCCTAATTTTAGATTAAATGAAGAAATTAATCTTCTAATAAGATAAACTCACTTTTTTTATATATTCAGTTTGTATTTAATGATTATTTATCATTAATTAAAAATTATTTATTATTTTCTTGATTCTTATTAAAAAAATTGTTAATAAAACTTTCCTTGAATATTAAGAGCATTACTTTTGTTGTTCTATTATTATCGATGATTGTCTTAATTTTCATTTTCAAAATTATCTTAATAAAAATCGAAATCTCTTTTTAAATTAAATATATAATCTATTTCTTTCTTTTCTTTCAATTATATTCTATTTAAGATATTTTAAACATTGTTGCTGAATCTTTTTTTCATTAAAAATATCATACTATTATATTCAGTTAATATTCGAATTAAAAATATAATAATATATTAAATCATTATTTATTTTTCTTATCTTGAATAATTAATTAAATCCATAAATGAATATTTTTAATCTTGTTTTTGATTTGTGTGGTTTATGAAATTATATTTTTTATTTTAAATGTAGCTTTAGAAAAATTATTTTTTTTATCTTTCAAAGAAAACAATTAGTAGGATTATATCTAAATAAAAACACTAACAAAAGAAATATTATTATTTGAAGACTTATTAAGTTCATTAAATTTAAATTTAAAAAAAAAAATTACTATAAATGAAAAACTCAAACAAATTATCGAATGAAAATATAAAAGTAATAATTAGAATTCGTCCAAAAATAGAATCAGAATATATTGAAAATTCAAATTTAATTTCATTAATAGGAAATTCAATTTTCATTACATTAAAAAATTCAATAAAACAATATAATTTTGATTATATTGCAAATCAAGATACATCTCAAAGTGAAATATTTAATAAATGTGGGAAAGAAATTTGTGATGAAGTATTAAAAGGAATTAATGGAACAATTTTAGTTTATGGACAAACAAGTGCAGGGAAGACATATACTCTTTTAGGAAATAATTTTTCAAATTTTAATTCTTCTCAAAAAGAAATAAATAATGAAGAAGGAAATGGAATTATTCCAAGAGTTATAAATTATATTTTTAATCAAATTAAAAATTATTCTGAGGAAAAGTTTCAAATAAAATGTTCTTTTATTGAAATTTATAATGAACAAATAATTGATTTATTAGATAAAGAAAAAAATGAATTAAATATAAGAGAAACAAATAAAGGAGAGTTAATATTAGAAAATTTATTAAAAATAGAAATTAATAATAAAAATGAAGGATTTGAAATAATAAAAAATGGAGTTAAAAATCGTCATATTGCTTTAACAAATATGAATAAAAATTCTTCTCGTTCACATGCAATTTTTACTTTATTTTTAAATTCAATAAAAAATGAAAATGGAAAAAAAATATTTAAAAATTCAGTTTTAAATTTAGTAGATTTAGCAGGAAGTGAAAGACAAACTTTTACAAAATGTGAAGGAATAAGATTAAAAGAAGCAGGAAAAATAAATAAATCTTTATTAAATTTAAGTCATGTTATTCAAAGTTTATCATTGATTTCAAATTCAAAAAATAATAATATTCATATTCATTATAGAGATTCAAAATTAACTTTTTTATTAAAAGATTCTTTAGGAGGAAATTCTAAAACTTATTTTATTGCAAATATTTCTCCTTCTAATAATAATATTATGGAAACTTTATCTACTTTAAATTTTGCTCAAAATGCAAAAAAAATTAAAAATAAACCTTTAATAAATTTAAATTCTATTTTTTCGAACAAAGATAATTTAAAAAGAGAAGAATATTTTAAAGAAAAAGAAAAATATGAAAATTTAAAAACTGAAATTTATTATTTGTTGACTTTAATAAGTAATAAAGAAGAAAATCATTTGAATAATAATTTATTGAAAGATTCAAATACAAAACAAAATAAAATTTCAAAAATTATTGATTATATTGGAGAAGAAGCAAATAAAATATCAAATGAAATAAATTTAAGAGATAAAGAAATAATTAATTTTTCAAATTTGAATAAAGATTTATATTTAAGTTTAGAAAAAATTGAAAATGAAATTAAAAAAAAAGATATAGAATTAAATACTTTAAAAGAAATTTATAAAGCAACAAAAATTGAATTTCTTTTAATAAAAAATTCATTAAAACCAATTGCACTTAGAAATGCTTATAAAACAGAAGATTTATCAAAAATAAAAGATAAAAAAAGAAATTTAATTAATTCTCAAATTGAAAATTTAGAAAAAGTAGATAAAGAAATAAATGAAAAAAAAAATTTAATTATTTTAAAGAAGAATGTTATTAAATCTACACAAGAAGAAATTAATTTAAATAAAATTGAATTAGATAAGAAAAACACTCAAATAACTAATTTAAAGAAGAATATTGATGAATTTAATATGATTATTAATAAATCAACTACACAAATGGAAGAACAAAAAGAAAAAATAAATATATTAAATAAAGAAATTAATGAAATAAAGATTGAAATAGAAGAAATAAATAAAACTCTTTTATTGAAAAAAAATAATTATGAAGATATTAAAAGAGATTTAAAAAATATTTCAAAAGATTTAAATTCAATAATTTTTTATATGAATTTAGAAAAGATAGATAGATTAGATAAAATTGCTCATTTAAAAAAACAACTTTTATTTCAAAAAGAAGAATTAGAAAGATTTGAAAAAATAAAAGAAAGTTTATACTCTGAAAATGATTCATTACAAGAATCAAAAAATAATTTGTATAATAAAATAGAAAATATAATAAAAATAAATGAAAAAATAGAAAAAGAAAATCAACTTTTAAAAAATGAATTTAATGAATTAAATAAAAAATATGAAGTTTTATCTGAAAATAATATTACAAATGAAAATAAAATAAAACAAATTTCGCTATTGACAAAAACTACTCAAGAAAATTTTCAATTAAAAGAAGAATTAACAGAATTAAAGAATCAATTTAATAAAATTACACTTCCTTTAAATAAAAATAAATCAAATATAAAATTGGATGTTATTGATTTAAAAAATGAAAAAGAAAATATATTAAATTTAAATAAATTTTATCTTGAAAAAATAATTTCTAAAATAAAAGAAGAATTAAATGTTTCTAATGAAACATTTTATAATGGAGCTAAAAGTGATTTAATTGATGAATTTTTATTTTATTTTGATAGATTAAAAAATAATAAATTAGAAAATAAAAATAGAAAAGAAATGTATATGAAAGAAAATCAAAATTTGGAATTCAAAATTGCTTCTTTGAAAAGAGATTTAATAAATAGTGAACAAAATAATTTATTTGAAAATGAAAAAAGATTAACTTTTGGAGAATATTTAAATAATAAAAATTTGTTGTTTGAATTTGGAAAAAAAAGAAAAAGTGTTCAAATTAATTATATAAATAATATTTTTTAAGTAATTAATTAAATTATGTAAATAAAAACTTATTGATTCCAATTATAAAATATAATCTACTTTTTTATTTTCTTAACAAAAAAAATTAATTTAATTAAAAAATGGCATTTCTATTTAAATACAGTCATATATTTATTTTTATATAATTTAACATTTTTTTCATCTTTAGATACATTATTTAAGTACATAAATAAATAATTTGATTAATTCTTTTTATAAATTGAATTACATTATAACTAAAATATTTCAAAACTATCATTAAATATTAAAAATATTTTGAAAAATATTTAAAAAAACAAAAAATAATTTAAATAAAATTAAAGATCCGATTTATTTTCTTCTCCACTCTCAATTTTATTAGAAGCATTTTCGTTTAAAAATTTAATAAAACCATCAACAGTTCTATCTCCTTTAAAATCAATAGGTGGTTTGTTTTTAGCATTACCAGGCCAAAATTTAATAGTAGGATAACTTTTAATTTCAATATCTTCAAATTCATTTGCAGTTGCATCACATTCAGCAATTAATAATTTTTTATTATTACTTAATTTTTTAGCTAAATCAATATAAATAGGAGCTAATTGTTTACAATGACCGCACCAAGGAGCATAAAATTTAATTAAAACATCTTTATCATTATTTATTACTTCATCTTTAAAACTTTTAGAAACAATTTTATAAACTGGTTCATTATTTTCTTTTGGAATATCTTCTGATTTTAACACTTTTTCTAATTTATTATCTTTCCAATCTTTGAAAAATTTTATTATATTACTTTCATTTATTTCATCATTCATTTTATATTTATTAAATTGTCTGTTCCTTGGATCTCCGATTCTAATTGAAGGCAATTCACTTTCTTTAATACCAATCCATTCACCAAATCTTTTTTCTTCTGATTCTTCTAATCCCATTAATACTAGTTTTATTTCATTTCCAATTTTTTCATAAACTAAATTCATTAATTTTTTATATTCTTCATATTTTTCATCTTTTTTATTTACAAATAAGAAAAGAGCTGGATTTGATTTTCTAAATATTATAGATATTGTTTTGTCATTCCAAGGTAAAACTTTAGGTACAGCATATTTTTCAATAAAATCTAAAATTGGTTTTTCTTTAATTTCTCCTTCATAATCATTTCTTTTTTCATCAAAATTTTTAAATAAAGTAACAGAATTATCTTTTAAATTATATTTTTTTCCTACTTCTTCATTATTACTTAGACAGAAAAAATAATCATCATTAATCATAGCAACAGTTTTAAATTCTTCTAATGAATTTTCATTATTTCCAAAATATAAAACTAACACATCTTTTTCTTTCATTAATTTTTCAGCATCTTCAACATTATTAATATCAGTAACAACTTTTCCAGTTTTTCTTCTCATCCATTCAACAACATTTTTTTCAGTTCTTCCTGCTTCATATGGAATTGCTTTTCCATTTGAAAATAATTTTATTGTTGGATAACTTGCTATTTTAAATTTTGATGCTAATTCTTTATTTTCTGTTGCATCCACTTTTGCAAGATATAAATTTTCATTTTTTAATGTTGTTGCTGCTTTTGAAAATTCTGGATGAAATTTTTTACAATGACCACACCATGGAGCATAAAATAATACTAAAATATTTTTATATTGAGATATTGCTTTATCAAAATTTGAATCTGTTAATATTATTACATCTTCATCTTTTTTAAATTCTTCCTCACATTTAATTATGAAGAATATTAATGAAAGGAAAATTAGTGTTTTTTTCATTATTTTTTTTGGATATATTTAAAAAAATTAAAAAAAATCAATTAAATTAAAATTATTAATAAAATAATTATAATAAATAACAATTAAGATTTTTTTATTTTTTACTTCTTTATTTTTTTTCATTTTGTTGTTGAACAATCCAGATTTATTCTTACAAAAATCAAATCATTATTATAAGTAATTTGTCCAATTAATTTTTCAAAAAAGAATAATAAAAATTTTAAATTTAAGTTCTTTAACATTATTTAAAAAACTTTAATTTCTAACTGTGATCCTTTACATAAATCATCTAAACTAATAGAAATTTTACTATATTGAATTTTTTATAATATTCTAAAATATTTTTGTTTTTAACCCTTGCTAAGGTAAATTCCCTTCATTAAATATATAAATATATAATCTAAACTTTCGAAATTCTTCTACTCTATTCAATTCCAAGATGAGTATTAATTGAACCATAACAGATGTTTCAATTTAATGTTTCCATTTCTATAGTATTTGTTTTCCCCTGAATCTCATTTTAATAGATAAAATCAATAATATTTAAATTTTTTTTCTTCCTACAAAATAATCTGGATTTACTTCTATGCGAATATAATTACTACTAAAAATAAATTATATTCTAGAAATCATTTGAGCAGTTATCATTAATGATGATAATGTGAATTTTTTATTGCAAAAGAAAATAAGTCTACTAAGAAGGATCTTATAAATCATAATTAAATATTATATTCCCCTTTTCTTTGAGATTAATAAATTTTTGGTTTCCCAAATCCTCCTTATTATTCCATATAAATTAATTTTTCATAAAATAATGAGAAATTTTTTATCCTTTAATAACTATAATTTTATTGTTATTTCTTCTTTATAATTTATATTTTTTCATAAATCTATATCTTCAAATGTTTCTCTTCCTAATTATTTCTTACATTTACTATATTTCCATTATTAGAATTTGATTTCAATCTTTTAAGTTTAGAGATTTATCATTTTCCTCTGTATGATGAGATGTATTTTTTCCATTTTTATTTAATTGTTTTGAAATTATAATTAAATTATATATATTTTGTTTTGTCATAGTTTTTCTAAAATCAAAAATATAATAAAAGAAAAACAAAGAAAAAATAAATAAAAATATATTGATTTTATGAAGATATAACACTTATCATATATAATAAAAATAAATTTGTTTTATTAACTAATAAAAGAAGAATAAAAATATAAATATTATATTTACATATAAATTCAAATTGTGCTATCATAAGAGACTTACTAAAATGGTATAACCCTTATCAATATTATTACAAGAGTTTAAATTGTTATTATTGTTATAAAAAGACAATTTATATATATATAAATAATAATTAATTGTCTTTTTTTTCATAATTAGGTTTGTAATACACAATTTTTATATTTTTTTGATTACATCGAATTTTACATAAACTTTTAGTGACGTTTTGATAATAATAACTTTTCGAAGTGAGTAAATGATTTAATATAACATTTGGAGTATAAAAGCCCTCTAATAATAAATTTTTTTTATTTACATTACTTTCATTATATTTTTTATAAAATAAATTTAATGGTTTTGGCTTTCCTAACTTAGAGTTCAAATCACCAATAAAAGAAGTATACTCAGAACTTTCAATTTTTTCTTTTTCTTTTTCTTCCTCATATTTAAGATGAATATAATTTACTTCAATTCCTTTATCATTTTTTTTTTTAGGATAACAAGGATTAATAGTATCTTTTCCATCAACAATAAATTTAAATTCATTTAGACCTTCAGGAATTTCTAAAGTTAAAGAAAATATTCCATTTTTATCTTTATTTAAAAAATGATTATATTTCCATTCACAAAAAGAACCTGTTAATAAAACATTTCCAGCATTTCTTTTCCATTGAAAAGTATGGTATAAAGTTTTTGAAAAAGATAAAGTACTTTCTTCATTTGTTTCAATCGTTGAATCAGAATTTGATTTTTTTACTATATTCATACATTCAAAACTTGATTTTAAATAAAGATTTGATATACTATGAGTTTGTGTTAATCCCATTTTTACTGTTTATGGAATTTTTTTTTTGGTGTCAATTTATATGAAAGGAAATGATTAATTTTTAATAGTTTTAAATATTATTTTATTAATATAAAAGTTTTAAAAAGTTTTTTTTAAATTTTTTTTTTTTTCATTTAAAATTATTTCAATAAAAAGATTTTTTTATTCTAAAAAATACAATATATTATAATTTAAAAATTGAAATCATAATTACCATTTTGTTTTTTTTATATAAGAACGAAATAAAAATAAATTTAGTTACAAAATAATATAATATTAATTTCACCATAATTAATTATTTTACAAATATCTTTAAATCATACTCAAAATTTCCCAAATAAAATAGCTAAAATCTTTAAAAATAAAAGTGAATCAATAAAAATCATAAAAAATAAAAATCCTAACTTTCATAATAATATCTTTTAATTATATCTTTTATTTTAGAAATTTTAACAGGTTTAGGTAAAAAATCTTTAACAATAGGATATTTTTTTTGAATATCTATCATAATTTTTTGTTCTACACTTGCACTAATAAAAATAATATTTAAATTTTTTATTTTTTTTTCGTCAACTAATTTTTGTATATGTTTCATTGCATCTATTCCATTCATTTTTGGCATAACAACATCTAATAAAATTAATTTATAATTCGATTTATTACAAGTACATTTTTTTTCTATTTTTTTTAATATTAAATTTAAACATTCTTCTCCATCATTACAAGAATCACATAATATATTTATTTTTTTTAAATTATTTGATAAACAACTTAAATTAAATTGTTCATCATCAACAATCATTACATCATTACAAGAACATTCTGAAATTATATTTTTATTGTTTTCTAACTTCTTTTCTTTGAAATAATTATTCTTATTTTCATTTATTATTTCATTTGAAATTTTTAATTGATCTAATTTTATTTTGTTTACATTATTATTTTTATTTGTTTTGTTTTTTAAGGAATTTGGAGAATGAGATTCATTTTCTTCCAAAATTATTGTAATTTCAGATTCTTTATCTTTCATATTATTTTTTAAGTTAAACAATGAATTTTTTTTATTAAATGTGTTAAATGATTTACATTTTGAGTGATGTATTTTTTTTATTTCTTCTTTATCGAAATTTTTTTTTAAAACCTGAAATTTATTTTCACAATTTGAAATTTGAAAAGGACTGACGTTTGTTTTATTTTTTATAGTTTTATTATTTTTATAAAAATCATAACTTGATGTATGATTTCTTTTACAATTTCTTTTAAAAGATAAACTTTTTAAATTGAGAAAAACTTTTTGAAGATCTTCTTTACTATCAAAGGATTTAAATGAACTTTCAGAAATATAATTATTATCATTTTCATTTTTAATTGTATTTATATCTGTTTTTGAAATAATACTTCTTGAAATTTTTCTCATACTATCAATTTGATTTTCATTAAATTCTTCTAAATCATTTTCATTTCCAAAAGTGACATCGTCATTTAATTTTACACAAATTATTATTTTATTATTCTCATCAGAATCAAAATCATATTCACTTTCAACACCCAAGATATTAATTAATTTTATTATTAATTCTTGAATCATTTTTAATGTCTGAATATTTGAAGAATATTGTGATATATCTGATTTATATAAATTGGAATTTTCTTCTAGATTTTCTTCTTCAAGTTTTTTAGTTAAGAATGTTATTTTTAATGTATTTATTTTTTCCGAATTTTCAACATTTATTAAAAATTGACTTTCAATTTCACTTTTTTTATAAAAAAAAACATAAATCATTTTAATTAAATTTTTAAAGAAAAAATAATCATAATTTGCACATTTATCATTTAATAATTCAAAATTTTTTATTTGATTTATTTTTTTATAATTAAATAATTTAGAAAATTTTTCAGAAATCCTTTCAAAAAGATTTTGTAAATTAATTGTTGAATTTTCATCTTTTTGAATTTGAATAAAGGAAAAAATTTGGAAATACAAAATGAAATTTTTTAGAAATAATCTTATCAAAAAAAGAAGAAGTTCAATTCTTTTTAAAGTAATGCAATTAATATCAGAAATTTCATTAAGAGTACATAGTAAACTATTAATAGGATTATTTATCTCATGGTATAAAGTCAATAAATATTGATTACCTATATTTTGAATAAACTGAGTTTGAATATTTTTTCTTTCATCTTCATAATTATCAATTAAAATGTAAATTTTAGTTTTAACTCTTTTTACTTTTATATATAATATAATTTCATTATTACAAAATATTTTATTATTTGATTCTTTAGTTGAAAAAATATGTTCATAAAGAGATGTTTCAATGTTTTTTCCATAAGGTAAATATTCATGAAAATCATCTAAATTTTTAATAAATGAATTTATATTGTTATCTTTTGGAATGGATAATAAAGTTCTTCCTAATTGATTACTATATAAAATCTTATATTTATTAGCTTCATCTTGATTATCTTTTAATACAAATATTCCAACTGGTATATTAGTTAATAAATCATTGAAATTATCATCTAAATCATTTGTTAAGTGAATTGACATTTTAATTTATTGATTTTAATTACCAAATTTTATAATAATTTATTATTTTTTAAGTAATTATATTTTCTATTTAATATAGTTTTAATATTATTTATTTTACTTTGAATTATTTGAAATCAAAAATAAAATTTTTTAAAATATTATCAAAATTTATTTATTTATTAAATAAATATGAAGGATAAAATTGATGAACTTGAAGAAAGAGTTAAAAATATTCAAGATATAATAGGAGATTTTAATGAAAATAAAAATATACAAAAAGAAAATGTTAAAGATTCTTTAAAAAATAATGAAAAATTTACAACATTATCAGATGCAATTACATATCTTCAAAAAG
The DNA here is from genome assembly GCA_023807065.1 of Isotricha intestinalis. NCBI lineage: Eukaryota > Ciliophora > Litostomatea > Vestibuliferida > Isotrichidae > Isotricha > Isotricha intestinalis. Next base: position 11,831 of record JAJJLU010000521.1, on the reverse strand, counting down.
AAGCATCAGAAAATGATTCAATTCATTATAGAGAAATTTATAAAAAATGTAATAAAAAGATATATATTATTTTATAGTTAATGAATTAAATCCTTTGTTTGATCCTAAAAAAATAAAAGAAAATCCTAATTTAAGTGATAAAGAAATGTTTACTTTATTAATGTTAAATCAGGATGAAATTGAAAATTTTTTAAAAAATATTGAATATATTAAACAGAATCAAAAGTATTTAGAAGTTAATAATATTGATACAGAAGAAAAAATTAAAATTATTAAACCTCTTGAAACTAAATCTATGGATTTAGAAAGTAAAATGACAAAAATGACTGATAATATTGATAATCTATTAAAAAATTATACAGAAACAATTGATATTATTAATAAAAAATTTGAACTTTACAATGAATTATTAGGACAAAAATAATAAAAAAAATTATTGAATAAAATTAAAAAAAGTGCGAAGAATTTTGGTAATTAAAAATAAAAAAGATTAAATAAAAAAAAACATATCTATTTCAAAAATAAATAAATTTTTGTTTCTAATATTTTTTAATGTTAATCATAAGATATAAATATTAATTAAACTTCAAATTCAATTAAAAAAAATTTCCTTACAAGGATTTTTAAATAGCATTTATATTAGTCAAACTAAATTTCTTAACTATCTTTCTTATAATTTCGATAAAAACAAAAAAAATAATAATATATATTATAGTAATTTATGGAAAAGTATTCAAAATTTTGGTAATTATTTTTTTTTTTAATTTACAATTTAATGTCTATTAGTATAATTGAATTTAAAGAAATATTAGAACATAAAGGACAAATTTCAAAAATTTCAATTTTTCCAAATGGAAATTTTGTTTCAATTTCAGGAGATAAATCAATTTTACTATTTGATAACAATTATAATCTAATTGGAAAAATAGAACATGCACATGATAGTTACATTACAGATATTTATATAGAAAATAATGATAATTTTATAACATGTTCTGCAGATCTTTCCATTAAATTTTGGAAAAAAATAAATAATAATTTTATTTGTAAAAATAAAATAAATAATGCTCAAGAATATTCGCTTATTAAAATTTTAGTAATAAATTCAAATTTATTAATTACTTGTGGTGATGATAAAATAAAAATATATAATAAGAATTTTTTAAATGAACAATTTCAATTAATGACAATAATCTCTAATAATAATTATTTAAATTCTTTTTTAATTCTTTTAGATAAAGATATTTTAATAATAATAGGAGAAGAAGGAACATTATTTTATAAATTTTCAACTTTAAATTTTATTAAAAAAATAAATGATGTAAGTTGTGGAGGAAAAAATGCAATAGATAGAATAGATAATGATAGAATCATTGTTGGAGGGAGAGGAGATAAAATTATGAAAATAGTTAGTTTAAATAAAATGAGAATTATAAAAGAATTAAAAAATGACTTTTTTACAATGGGAATTTCTGTTATTAAAAATAAAAAAGCTATTATTACTGGAGGTTATACTGGAATAATTAATATTTTTTCAAGTGATACTTATAGAAAAATATTTTATATAAATAATGCACATCAACATACAATCAGTGGGTTTTTAATTTTAGGTGATGATGATTTTGTTATGTCATACTCTTGGGATAAAAAAATTAAAATTTGGAAAATTGAATAATTACATGAATGTTTAAACACTTTTTTTTTCCATAAATCATATAATTTTTTTAGTCAGTCATTTAACTAAATAGAATTTAATTTATATATTAAATTTTTCTATAAATAAACTTTAATCTCAAACAAATAATTTCTTAGTTTTTTTTAATAATATTTCTATTACTCCAGTATTTAATTTATAAATTTTAACACATTATATAAACAATAAATAAATAACCAAAAAAAGCAAATAAAAGTTCAAATAACTCTTAAAACAAATCACAAATTTTAATTCAAAAAAAAAAATAAAAAGAAAAATGGATGAATTATTAACAAACAACTCCTTGGATGATAACACAGCAAAGAGTTCAATAACAATAAGCTTAATATCAAATATAGAAACACCATCAACAGGCAAAGAAATAATATCTCAATTTAAGAAAATACCAGAATGTTCAGTGATAAAATATGGAATAAAAAAATCCCCAGAAAAAATTCCATATGCCTATTGTGTAACATGCGACGACAATTTAATACATCCTATATGTTTAGAATGTATAGAAAAATGTCATAAAGCACATAATCATATAGTTAAATATTCAGAAGAATGTGATAATATTGTTTGTGGATGTGGTGAAAGATTACATATATTTAATGTTTCTAAAAAAAAAAATTTACAAAGTAAAAATAATGAATGCCCATATATTGATTGGTGTGAAAGAACTGGATTAAATAATTTATATAATATTAAAGGTGTTTGTGTTTGTGAATTTTGTTTAAAATTATGTGGATTTGAAGATGGGGAAAAAGTATTAGAAGAAAATGAAATGTTACAGACTTGTGAATGTGAAGAAATTAATGATGGAAATTGTCATAATGATTTAAAACAAATTTATAGGAAATTAGAAGAAAATTTAGATGATGATAATTCCTTTATTTATAAAATCAATCCTATTAAATTACTTAATACTATGTTTATGAGTAAAAATTCTTATAAGTTACTTTTCTCAAATTTTGAAGAAAGTTTAAAAAATTTTGATAAATTAGCTAAAGATTCAAATTTTGAAATTAAAAAAAATTTCTTAGGAACTAATTTTTATCTTTCCTTACATCTTTTTGCTAAAGTTGCATCTAAAGTTACTCATACTCCAATAAGATATTTTTGTGATGAAATAAGAAATAAAATCAACAGTCAATTTTTAGAAAAAATATTAAAGGGAAGTTTATATTCTGATGAAAAACATATTTGGAAATTTTATACTACCTTTTTAACCTTATATAAAAAAGTTTATATTGGTCATTTAACTTGTTCAATTCCAAAATTTAAAATATATGATTTAGAAAATTTTAATCCAATTCAAAGAAAATGTATTACATATAATAATAAAAATGTTTTTCCCGAATCAAGTGGATTAATATATAATTTTATTAACATTTTAGATTTTTATTCAGATAATGATATTAAAACACTTGAAGCTTATGATAGTTTAATTCAAATTTGTGGAATTTTAAAAAGATTAAGTGAATTTTATTTTTTTTCTCCTTCAACAATTGCAAAGTTTTGTTTTACAGTGGAAAAAATATTTGAATTTTTTTATAGATTCCCAAATAAAGATTATCAATTAAAAATTTGCTTCATTTTAATTAAAGCTTTTCATTATATGACTCTTTCATATAATGATGATATTTTTTTAAATTATATTAATGGTAATAAAAAAAATCTAAATGAAATTCCTTTTATTTTCATTAAAAATGAAGCTGGAAGAATTATGGTTAAAATTATTATTAGAATTTTATTTTTTGCTTTGATTATTACAAAAGGAAAAGCTACTTTAGAAAAAGAAAGAAAAATAGAAAAAAAAATAATTTCTCATGGAATGAAAATCTTATCTTATTTTATTATTGGTTATGATAATATTACTATAACTCAAGAAAAAACAAAATTACATTCAAATGAATATTTAAAAATTATAAATTCTAATTATTTTACTTCTGAAATTAGTCAAGAAAGTAATAATTTAGAAAATTCTTATTTTAAATATTATACTGGAGAATGTGATGATGATGAACTTTTAAATATTGTTTCTAATTCACTTGATAAAGTATTACAATTTTCAAAAAAAAAATCTGATAAGAATTTCTTGTTGACAAGTAATTATTATTATATTATTACTAAAATTTTTTATATTTTAAATTTCAAAGGAGAAAATAATACAGAAAAAAATTTTATTTCTAATTATATGAATTTATTAAGATATTTTATTGATAAAAATAGTGATAATGCTGGTATTTTATTTAGTCATTATATTATGATGGGAATGTTAAAAATACCAAAAAATTATGTCCTAGAAATTTTTAGATTATTTGAACATTGTGCATTATTAATTTATAGACATGAGAAAATAATTAATTTCCCAAAACATATAATAAAAACATTAACTAATCATTTTCTTAGTTTTAATATTGATTTTGAAGATGAAGAAGATAAAACTTTGAATGAAGATGATTTTAATAATAATTTCCTTAGTTTATTATTAAGTATCATAATTAAATTAACACTTCAAACTACGCAATCTAATCCTTTATTAACAAGGAAAGTAGTAAAAAAAAATATAGAAAGATTAATAAATTCAATTGAATTTGAAAATATATCTCAAACAAATATATGTCTTTTTTTAATAATAATAAATAAAACATATGATTCAAGAGAATATATAGATAGAAATAGAATAACTTCATTAATAAATTTTAATTTTATTGAAAATTTCTTAAATGATTTATCAATTAATTTAGATTTCAGAACTGAAATATTAAGATATTTAAAAAAATTTAAATTTAGTCCTCATTATCGTCCTCCTAAAGTTTCAGATATATTGAATTTTGATGACAAACAAGAAATAACATTAGATCATGAAGAAACTAAGAAAAAACACAGTCATAATAATACTCTTAGTAATAATTCAACATTTATTCGTAGAAAAAGTACAATAAAAACATTTTTAAGAAATAATCAAAAAATCACAAAATTATTTGAACAGAAAACAGAAGGTTTAAATGATAATGCAACATATGTAAATGCAATAGGAGATTATGGTGATAGTTATTGGTATATTCAAAATAATCCATTAATATCAAATTATCAATTTCCTTCAAAATATTATACTTTTTATTATTATATTCATAAAGCAAATGAAGAAGAAGAAGATGAAAATGCAATTTTATGTGAAGAAGCAATGAAAATTTGGAACGAAGAATTTAAAAAAGTTAGAGATATATATGAAAAGAATTCAAATAATAATAAAAGTTTCATTAGATATTGTATTAAAGGTTTATTTATTCCTATGTCTTCCTTATTAAAAACTATGTTTTGTTTTTTACATGATTCTGGAGGAACTAAATGTGCTAAGGTTTATGATATTATTATGAAAATGTTATATACAAAAAATTTCATTTTTGAATTGAATTTACTTATGTTAAGTGATCCTTCAATTTTCAAATTTGTAAATTTTGATACTGAAAAATTTCTTAATCATGATTTTATTCAAATTACCTTGGAAGATTATTTTAAATTAAAAGAAAGAAAAAGTTTATCTCCTTTTGATTATACTTTATTATATACTCTTTTAGATAAACATTTTTTAAAATATATTATTTATCCTAAAACTTTGGAATTATTAAAAAATTATACTATTAATAATCCTGAAATTGTTAAAAGTGATTATGTTGGAAGTGAAATTGCTTTATTAGATTCACGAGAAGATGATGAAAAAAGAAAAAAAAGAAATATTGCAAGATTAAGAAAGAATAGTTTATATGGAAATTATAATTTAAATGATTTTAATAATAATAAACAAAATAATATTAATAATGATGATAATAAAGATTTGAATTCGAATAGTTTATTAAATAATAATAATAATAATAATTATCAAATTGATAATAATAACAATAATAATTTGAATGAAGAAAATGATTTGAATAATAATTGTGAAAAAGAAATAGATAAAATATTTGAAATTTATAGAGAAAAGAAAAATAATTTAAAAAGAGAAAATTCATGTTTATTTTTAAGTCTTCCTGAAATTTGTGCAGAATATGAAAGTAACTTTAGAAAATTATTTATTTGTGTTTTATCCAATTTATCAAATGAAGAAAATGAATATCAAGAAGAATGCTTTATGATATTATATAAATTATTATTTTTAGAAACAATAGAAACTCAAAACGATATGATTTATTCTTTTGGAGGAAAAAAATCTAGAAATATTGGATTTTTAAAAAAAATTCAAAATTATACTTATTCAAATTTTGTTAAGTTATTTATATGTGATTTTAGTTTAGAATTTGAACATTTTCAACAAATGCAAATATCAATTTTTAATAATTTAAAAATATTAAAATATTTATGTGAACAACATAATAGTTATTTTCAAGTAAGAATATTAAGAGATTTAATTTTTCAATTTCCAATGATGAAAGATATTAAATTAAATAAAAATAATGAAATATCTACTCCATTATTAGAAAATAATAATTTAAATTATTCTTCAATGACTTTTTTTAATTTTTTAATAAATTCAATTCATAAAATTTTAATAATAACTAAAAAAGCAAGCGATGAACCTCACATTCAAAATTTATATGATATATTACATGTAATAATAGATCTTTTGATCGAAATTATTCAAGGAAATAAATCTGAAATATTAATTGAAGAAAAAGAATTAATAGCAAAAGAAATTAATGAAAATACTGTTTTTATTTTTAATAATTTTGTTCAAATTTCCGCTGAAATTTTATTTGATGAATCAATGAAAATATCTCATTCTTTTAAAACTCGTCTTTTATTAATGTCTTTTTTAATTTCTATTATTGAAGAAAAGAACAATAATGAAATTCAAAAAATAATTATAAAATATTTAGCTGTTAATAAAGTTTTAAATACCATAATAACTACATTAAAATATTATTTTTATCAAATTACTTTTCATAATCCTAATTATCAAAATTATTATTCTAATTATTCTGAAAAGCAAATTGAACAAAGAATGTTTATTTTTGATTATACTGTTTTTGAGTTTTTCCAAAAAGAATATTTTCATTCTGAATTTTCAGAAACAGATGAATTTTCTTTAACAAACAGTTTTTATAAATATATAAAATTATTAAGTATAAATGAAGATTCTCCAGATGCAGAAGAATTAATAAAAAATGTCCAGAAAGTTTCATTGGAAGAGTCAAAAAAAAAATTTGAGGTTTTTAACAAAAAAAGAAGCACTCAAAATTATGAAGTAGCTCCAATTAATTTAATAAATGAAAAACAAAGATCAATAAATATAGGAGTAATAGAAAGTTATTATTGTATAAGTTTCTTTGAATTAATAACTAAAGTTGTTGAAATTAGAATTCCTTCTCAAAGAAGAAGGCAAAAAGTAATTTTTACTATTCCAAATGATATTATTCACTTATCTAAAATGTCTAAAGAAGAATTTACTTATAATGTTGATAGATCAAGTGAATCAAGTAAAAAAAATGAATTATTAAGAACAATACCTTTATTTATAGAAGAAATAAATTATTTTAAAAATGTAGAAATTAATTGGTTCTCAAAATTAGTTCTTTCAATAGATTATATTTATATTCAAATATTTGTTTATATGTATGCTGTTGTTTTCAATATATTTATTGTATTTACTTTAAAAGGTTACACTCAAATTGAAGTCGATGATTCAAGTCGAAGAAGATTAAGAAATTTAATAAATATTGAAGAAAAATTTAGTAAAGCTATTGATGAATCAATTAAAGATTGGGGAAAAATTTATGATTTAATAGATTATATATTTTGTGCCTTAAATGGTATATTAATTTTATCTTGGATTATTGTTAAATTACCTTTATATTATCAATTAGATTCAATTAAATATTGTGACGAAAACAATATTTCTCAAAATAACATTACTTTTTGGACAAAAATAAAAGTTTCATTATTATATTCAATATATAATAGAGGATATATAAATACTTTAATATATATGTTTATAATAAGTTTAATAGGAATTAGTTTATCAAGAGGAGAAATATTATATTGTTTTTTTCTTTTAGCAATAGTGAATTTAAATCCAACATTAAAGGGAATAGCAGTATCAATAAAATTAAAAGGAATAGAATTATTTGCAACATTAATATTATTAGTAATATTAGTATATTTTTACTCAAATATAGGTTTTTTTTTCTTTAATAAAAATTATGCAACAACATTAGAAGATCAAGAGGATAATTTTTGCTCATCTTTAGTATTTTGTTTCCTCACAAACATCGATGCTGGAATTAGAGCAAGAGGAGGAACAGGAGATATGATGATAAGAGTATCATATGAGAGAAATTTAAAAAATTATATTTTAAGAGTTTTCTTTGATGTCACTTATTTCATTATTTGCATTATTATTATGATTGATTTAGTCTTTGGTATTATTTTAGGTACTTTTGCAAAAATGAGAGAACAAGAAAGAATTGAAGTTATGGATAAAATTAATCATTGCTTTATTTGTGATGAAACAAGAAGTAATTTAGAAAAGAATAAAGAAGATTTTCATGTTCATACTGAAATAACTCATAATTTATGGAATTATACTTATTATATGATTTATTTGAAAAATTCTGATTTAAATGATTTAAATTCTATTGATACTTATGTTAGAAAAAATTTAGATGAAAAAAGCGCTCAATTTTTACCTTCTTGGAAAGACAATTATAAAAATAAAAATGGAGAAATTATTGAAAAAGAAGAATTTGATTCTGATAAAGGAGAAGAAGAAGAAAGTGAAGAAATTGAAGATGAAATGGCAGAAAAAGAGGAAGAATATTTGGATTATGAAGATAATGGATTTAATAATGATGATGCAAATAATATTATTAATGAAAAATTTGAAAAAGAAGGAGATAATTAATTTTTTTATGTTTTTTTCAAGATTAAAAATGTTTTTTGACTATAAATTATTATATAAGGAAGGATTTTATTTTTTATTTTATTTTTTTGTTAAATTAATTTATGTTAATATATAATAAAATCTATTATAATATTTATCTATTTTTTAGAATTATTTTGTATATACATTTTTTTAGGTAATAAATAAAATAAATATTTTATTTATATTATAAAATCATAAAAATTACTTTTTTTTTTTTTTTTCATTTTATCATTCACATTATTATTACTATTTATTTCAGAATTAATATCATCTTTTTGGCTCTCGTCATTTTCATTTTCTTTTATTATTTCAGTATATTTCTTTATTTTGAAAATATCATTTAATAATTCTTTTGATAATTTTTCAATTTGTTCTCTGTCATTCATTTGTTTTTTAACAAATTCATCATTTTGAAAATCAATTTTTAATTTTTGATTTGGTTTTATTATTTCTTTTTTTTCATTTTCAGATAATTTGTATATTGATTCTTTTTTTTTTAATTGAAATTCTTCTTTCATTTGTTGAAGAATTGAATTATTTTCTTTGAAAGAAAAATTTTTTTTTGAAGGAGAAATAGTGATTGATTTTTTTAATTCAAATTTAGCATTCGAACTTTTTGTTGGACTTTCAATTAAATTATTTTTTAATTTTGTGCTTTGTAAACCTTCATTTATTTTTTCATTTATTTTTAAATTTAGTTTATTGTTAGTATTATTATTATTATTAATATTAATATTATTATTATTTTTGTTAGTATCATTATTAATATTATTATTATTATTATTGCTATTATTATTAATATTATTATTTTTGTTTTTGTTATCATTGTTATTGTCAGTATTTTTGTTATTATTATTGTTATTATTATTATTATTATTATGTTTTTTTTTGTTTTTATTATCATTATTATTGTTATTATTATTATTATTATTATTGTTATTATTATTATTATTATTATTATTATTGTTATTATTATTATTATTATTGTTAGTTTTATTATTATTATTGTTATTATTGTTAGTTTTATTATTATTATTGTTATTATTGTTAGTTTTATTATTATTATTGTTATTATTGTTAGTATTATTATTATTATTGCTATTATTGTTAGTATTATTCATATTTTTTTCTTCCTTTCTTTCTTTTGAAGTAATAAATTTTGATTTTCTTTCTTTTAATTCAGTTTTATTTCCCCTTAAATCAAAAGAATTATTTCTACTATTAATAATACTATTATTATTTCCTTTATAATTGCTTTGAGTAACATTCATTTCATCTAATTTACTTTTTAATAAACTTAAGCTATCAGAAATAGAATTAGAATTAGAATTATTATTATAATTATTTAAATTAATCTGAGTTAATTTTTTTTTGTTAGGACTGACTAATCCTATTTTTGTTAAACTTTTAGTCATTTTTATTTTTGATGGAGTAAAATAAGAAAAATCACTTTTATCATCAAAAATATTATTATTAATAGTTTTATTGATCAAAGGCTCAAATTCATGATTTTTTTCATTTCTTGAAATTTTCTTTTGAAATAAATCTTTATCCATAATTTTAGGTTTAACTTCATTAATTTCATTATTATTATATTTATTATTTTCTTCAAGATTCATTAAAGCAATTTTTTTTGTTGATTTTTTCAATTTACTTTCATTTGATGAAGGAATTTGACTTGAATCTATTGTTTTTGAATCACTACTTTTTACTGTTTCTAATCCTGGAAATATATTATTATTTGAATTTGTTTTTTCAAAAATTTTATTTTTTGAATTTAATCTAAATGAATTTGAAATGTTTTTTTCTGAAGATGATAAAATTATTTTGTTTTCATTTTTTTTATATTTTATAATTGGATTTTCTTTATTTCTTATATTATTTGATGAAATGTTACTATTTAATATATTTTTATTTTTTGGTTTTTTTATTATTTTGGGAAAGTCATTTATTATTTTTTTTGTTTTTTTTATTGTTTCTTTTTTAAAATTTTCATTTATATTATTATTATTTAAATTAATAGTTTTATTATTTATTGATTTATTTTCTATAAATATTTCAGTGAAAATGTTTTCTAAAGAAATTATTATTTCTTCATATTTTTGCTGTTTTTGAATGTTGAAAAAAGTTAATTCTAAATTTTTAAATTCTTCATTTTTTTTTTCAAAAAAATCAAGAATATTAATTTGAAAATTCTGTTGAGAAATTAAATATTTATAATTAACAATAAAAGATTCAATTTCATTATTTATTTTATTTATATCTTTATCAGTTAATTTTACATATTGATTATCTTCAAAAATATCAATTAATTTATCATAACTTTTTCTATTATAAAAAGCATTCAATTTTTCATTTATTTTTAAAATATTATCTTCATATACTCTTATACATTGAATTATTTTTTCAATTGAATTTTCTAATAAATCATTGAAATTATTTATTTCTTTTAACATTTCTAAATAAGTAGAATTAAAAGAAAGAAATTTATTTTTCATTGATTTATAATATTGTTCATTTAAATCATTTGAATTTGAATTAGAAATTTTTGGATTATTTCTAATAATATTTTTTTTTAATGAATTTTCTTTTTCTAGATGGATTTTTATTATTTTTTCACTTTCTGAAACTAATTTTCTTAAAAATATATTTTCATCATAATATGATAAATTTTTTGAATCAAATATTAAATTTATTTTTTTTTCTTTAAAATTAAATATTCTAAATGAAAGTTCTTTTATATATTTTATTGTTGAATCATTAGGAATATCAAATTCATGTTTATTTTCTTCATATATTAAAATTATATGCATTTTTTAAATGGGAAATTTATTTTTTTTGTTTAATTTATAATGTTATTTTTCATTTATTTATTTTTATTCAAATAAATTAATTGATTTAAAAATAAATATTTTTTATTTTTTAAATAATATTCTTCAGGATGAATAAGAAAAAACGGAATTCTCCTATTCTAGAAGTAGCACTAATAGAATTGGGAGTATCCGTTTAGTCACATCCCCTTCTTCCATTCTTATATTTTCCTTAAATTTTTTTTATTATTTTGGCATTTTAAAATATTATAGTAATTTATTGTTTATTATTTATTTATTTGTCATTTTTATCTTTATTTTTTGGACATGGGGATTGGGGATTGGGGATTGGGGATTGGGGATTGGGGATTGGGGATTGGGGATTGGGGATTGGGGATTG